>JAVQJL010092036.1:0-78569 GCA_036024295.1 Nannoperca obscura
GCCAAGCTGTCACTCCGATCAAAACTGGCCAATAGAAACGTGTCATTCATCTTTCAGCGTAGGCCCCTCCACGGAATACAGCGGAACCGGAAGCACAACTTTTAGATTCGCTAGCAAAACTTTTAGATTTGCAAGCAAAGCTTTAGAGTTTGCAAGCAAAAGTGTGGAAAGTTTCTCTCTAAAACCTTTTTTTGACTGCTTAAAAAAATAAATAAAACCTCCATAGCAAAGAGGCCATATGACAAACAATGGGGAATAACTTTTGATGGGGTGACAGTGGGTTCCCCCCAGACAGTGACAAGTCGCGGTGGGTGGGACTGCGGCCTCAGTAAGGCTCACGGCGTGGAGAGTAAGCTCTATGAGTGATACGGTTTTGCAGAGTTACCGACGCCTTCTGCTGCCTGTCGAAGTTGTAGGTTTAGTGGGAGGAGTTTAGTGGAGTGATAGGAGGCAGCAGAGAGAGAGGCACAAGGTTTTGCATAGGTTGCTTTAAAATTGTCTAAGAACTATAGAATGTGAAATAAACTTAGTCTTAAATAATGTGTTTTCAATATTTTGGATACAGATATATATTTTTTGGTATTTCTGGTGTGATTTCATGGAACTTTAGATCAATTGAACATAGCGGCCAGAGATGAGTCATCACTAATTTCACATTCCCTTTCACACCCGCCGTCCAATTGTACAGTTCACCCACAGGGCTTGAACAGTACAACTGAAAGCCCAGCCAATTAGAAAACCCAGTCATGACATCACAGTCATGCAGTGTGGCAGATGGATAGGGAAGAATGTTCCAGAAAAAAATCCAGAAACACTGCAGAAGAAGCAGGAGTTAAACTATTGTTTCATCAGTTGCCCAGCAACAATCAACAGATTTAGTTAGAGGGTCTGGCTTTCACATCAGAGGTCTGGCTTACGAGGCAGAAACACGGTGAGTGTCACTACAGTTACTTTAGGATAAGGAAACTATAAAATAATCACAGCCCTGCAGAGTGCCATTGCTGTACGTCTATCATCAGTCCTTCATCAGCATGCTTCTGCTATGAGGCTACAAGAAGCACAGCCAAAGTGGCTGCTTGCCTTATTTTCTGTATATAAAGTAAATGAAGGAACATCCTTAGATTAATCTCCAATTTTCCAAATACATCAACAAAATAGCCAGCTGATGAAAGCGTCGGCATGCAAGGTTCCTATTGGTCCAGCTGGCTTTGCTCCAACAACAAAGCCAGCCAGCTGCCCGGCTGCCAATTAATCTGTGGTTTTAGTCTCTTCCTGCTAACTTAAATCTAGTTTGCTGTTATAATAGCACGTACCAGATATACTGTAGCAAGATGCTTCTCTCTGAATGCTTGACAGATTTATAGCGATGCGTATCATCAGGATGAGCTGATTATGCAGCCAGTCACATGTTCAGTCAGCAGCTGCAGGACAGTGACAGCTGGGACTTCCTGAATCCCAACTACTGAAACTGTTGCCAAGCCAGACTAATCACAGCTGGAGCACTCTCATTCCCATATGATATGATATGATATGATGCAGCTTACATTAGTTCTTGAGAATTTAAGAGAATTTAATTTTATGAACAGGGCTGTTATCTTGAAAACAGTTGAAAAAGAAAAGTGCTTGAGGTTATATGGAGCATCTTTAAACATGTACTGCACAGCTGGTTGAATCTGTTCCAGATATTTTAAGATTCAGAGCGTCTGCCTAGTAGCAACAGAAGTATACTTAGGGGTTCATTTAAGTTATTTGACATCACTTGGTGACATAAAAATGATGAATGGATGAGCAAGAGTGTGTAAATCTATGCACTGTGTGCATAACATTAAACTAACCACAAGAGCAGTAAAGAGAAGAGCACAAAGCACACGTTTCCTCCCATCTTATCAAATAACCTGTTCAGTGCAATTAGATCATTAGGCATTTTAGGAAATGATCAGAAAAAGTGTCATACTGCTACTGGCTATCCTGTGTGTCTGCCTCACAAAGCATAAAACTTGTTCATCTTCCCTCTCTCTATGTCTCTCTTTTGCTCTCTTCTACTTCTTCCTTTTATCCTCAGCCAGACGTTTTTGGACATGTAAGAAGAAAGAAAGGACAGTTCTGAAGGAATATGGCTCGTATTAATCTGAAAATATTGCTTTACCTCATCTGAACTAAATTACTGGTCTGAACTCGCTGTCCTCACAGAGCAGGCAGAGCGCCACCGGCAGCACAGATGGGCAAGGAGTGGTCGGCAGATCTGTCACAGTGACCACGGTGAGCACATGAACCCCTGGTCTGTCGAGCTCTGTAGCTATCCTTTTATACAGCGGATCAAAAGTGTTTCTTTGTTATTGTTGGGCTCAGATTTTATACTCAGGGGCAGCGTCTCTGGAGGAGAATCCAGCCGTTTTGAGACTCTTTCTCTTTCTTTTTCCTGTTTCCTGCTGTCTTTGTGGCTTTGTGCATGTGTATTGTAAATAGACCAAAATACCCTCTAAACAAAGATGTGAAGATAATAAGAGCTCATCTGTTATTGTAAAATATTGAGGATATCCTTTAACTTCATGACAGCAAACACAGCATTTGTACAATTCTATGGATGATTTCAGGACACAGTCTTACCAGTGCCTGGTTGTTGTGTGAGATCTAAGTGCACGTTGCTGAAGGCCATGAAATCTATAGTTAGATGAGTGGAGCTGGCTGGTGTGGCTAAAGCTTGCCAAGGCTTGTGGTTTCCACTGGTAAGGAGCAGAGGCAGACACAAGTGACTGCAACCTCTCTCACTGCTACTCCAAAGAATTTAAAGGTGTGATTGCACGCACTACGAGTAAACACTGGCCCATCTGCTCTCTCTCACTCATAACTGAGCAGAACTGACACACAAAAATTAGACAGGAGCCTCACAGAGCTAAGAGATAGATATATGACTATTACATAACATCAATGGCCAGTGGCACTGAGTCAAGCAGTACTTGGTGCTACGATTGCTCATAACTCCACCTGTCACTGATGAGGGCCACTCTGTTGTTATTGGAATGGTTTATAACTCTGAAAAATGTTCAAACAACACGCAACAGATGAAAGACTTCATTGCATCACTCTACTGTCCTCAGATGTGTAACAGTACTTAACTCCAGAGATGCAGAGGCTTTCTGTCACTGTCAGTCAGGGAGGGAAGCAGAGGAGGTGTGTTTCTGTTCTTATATCAACTCCAGTTATCTCCTTTAAAAAAGACAGAAGAAAGCTGTGATTTATCTCCAACAATGATCTTTCATGAAAGAAATCATAAATTACCTTGCAGATGTCCCTGACAACAATCCTGTTGGTATGAGTGACAACAAGTGAACATGCTCATGCTTCAGTCACAACACCATCTACTAACCACATACAGCACATACCACACTGTACTTTCTGTAATTATGAATTATGGGCAACAAGATGACATAATAAAACAAAACTGATAATGAAGCCAATCATAAAAGTAAGTAATAAAGATGAAAAATATATATTATATGATATTAGTGTTTGTGTTAAACAAAAATAAATATTTAAAATAAAAAAGGCTCAGAAACGAAGGAACCTCAATATAGATTTAACAAACTGCATTACTCCTAATCCCAGTCCAAGTATCTTTATGAATATGTGCATATATAAAGCTTGATCTGATTTTATTATTTTTCTATATAATACAGCTGCACAGTGCATACATAGCCTAAAGTAGGTTAGTTGAGCAATTTACATATGTTTGACAGCTGAATAGCTCTACATTATTACAAGATAGCCTGCATCACAGTTTCCCTTTGATGGCTTCCCATCCCTATAATATTTAGTATAATGTCCATATGTTTTGTATAATACCTTTGGATTCGATATGGATTGGGTATTACAGTATATAGCCTGTATGTATCAAGTGAAAAATGCCTTGATCGGTTTGGATGCTGTTTCTGCAGACCAGATCAGGACATGCACAATATACTTTAAGTGTAACACATGAGTCACACCAATGATACGCATGATGCCTGTAGCACACACTGGATGCGCCATACAGACTAAACGTGCGTTGATGCTGGAATACAAACACATTGGTACATCCCGAGGAGTTGACACACATCATTGCAGGCTGATGTGCATCAAAACACCGTGTGTGTTGCCCTTTAGAATACTCATCGTTAAAGTTGCAATAAGGATTTAATTTTCTTTCTTCTAGTTCCACATTTTACAACTATGGATTTGATCATTTTATGATCTAATAAAGGGTGGCTGTGGCGCAGGAGGTAGGGCAGGTTGTCCATTAATTGTAGGGTTGGTGGTTCGATCCCTGGCTCCTCCTGTCAAAGTGTCCTTGAGCAAGACACTGAACCCCTAGTTGCTCCTGATTTGGAAGTTGCTTTGGATAAAAGCATCTGCTTAATGTAATAACTTTAACCATATTCTTTTTTCTTGGATCTTCAACTTGGTGTCAAATTATCATAAAATCAGTTTTTAATTGTTGAACTTCATCCACCTGCAAATGCTCAATGTGAGAATCTGTGAGAAACTGAAAAATATTAGCTGGCCAGAGTGAATCAGGGCAATCTCAGGTAAATTATGTGAGGTGTGTGGTGAAGTATGAAAATTGATTTATCTATAAATAAAATGGGGGTATTGGACACCCCTCAGACAGTAGATGTGGCATCTGATATATTTATCAGGTTTTTCCCCTCCTTTTTTGAGGCCCCTCTACCCATTCTACCTGTTTACAGTCATGTTGACAAAATGTCGATGCACACCGGCGCTGTCTTGACACGTCACACATAAACTTGTCCGGCTGCATCATAGTCACATTTCCCAGCATCGATGCACATCTGCTCTTAGAAAGCCAGCAATTTGATCATGTTAGTTTCCCTGACTGGCAAATCTGAGCTTCTGTACTTCTTCTGTATGTATCGCCTGGTGCCCGGTTTGTGCTACAGCATCAATTGACTGCAATGTGACGCAACAGATGTGTGTTGCACTTAAAGTCTGTATCTAACAACCAGCCTGCCTTACAGGGCCAAGAGGGTGGCACGCCCCTCCTTTATAGGAGTGGAGGATTCCGGTCATTGTCTCCTGTGTTTGTACATTCACCTGGCTTGCATGTAACCGACCTGTGACCTTAGCAAACACATCCCCGTGGGAGAAGGAAATGTGCCTGTGAGAGGCCCGCTCGTGGGCGGCGGCGTGGTTTTATACACAGACTGGCATTATCTGCATCTCCTGCTCCACTAAAAGGACAGGGCCACTAAATATACCCTGTGAGGCCTTCCCAGGCTCCTCTGGGCTGGGGAGATGCAGCCGCTGCTTGGGCCGAAGGCCAATGACATGGCTGCCGACCTCCATGGAAAGTATTTTTAAGGTCAATTACAGGGTACAGTGCCTTTAGATGACCGACTGGTGCTGAGGAGGCCTCATATTAAAGGTTTATGTGGAGAAAGACCAGAGAAGTCTGCCTTAGCTCACTCCAGCTCCCATTGTTACCACACACCCACTGAGACAGTGCACTCTGAGGGATTCATGGGGTGATGCGTGTGTGTGTGTGTGTGTAAGTAACCAAAAGTAAATATTCTTTCAAAGTTGATTCATTTAAACATGAATCATTTATGTATGTATGCCATTTATCTAGAAATGTTTGTGAATTCTGCTGTCATTGACAGGCTGTGTTGTGGTCAGCCTCCATTCAACAGGTTAGGGCTGCTTATCTGGCTCATTAAGCAGCTTCAGTACACAACAATTTATAATTGAAATTCTCTAGATATACATTCAAAACTTCTCGTCTCAAATTAGATGAGTCACAGCAGCTTAAAGTCTGTGACCTTTTTTGACCTAAGCTTACAATGCTTATAATTAAAGCATAGGTTCGTCTTAACTACACTCCCAGGCCTATATATTCATTGTAAGATAGTCACTGAAATCATAAAGAACCTGGAAAGATTTCTTCCTAACGTGATTCCAATGGAAAAGATTGAGTCCTCAGTCTTTTTGAAAATGCATTCGGAAGTATAGCTGAAGGTAATATAAGTTTGAGTTAGTTCACGAGAGTATTTTCCAAAGTTACAGTGGTTTTAGTACAAAATTCCCTATTTGTGTTACTATCCCTCCAGCACAATCCAGCAAGGAGACATTGTCCACAAGCACAAAGATGGGACACCCTCTTGATTTGAAAAGCACTCAGACTACTGAAGCTTCATATTAGCATTGATTGAACTTCAAAATGCAGTTTTGTGAATCTTACAGTATGAAAAAAAGATAAATGATTATAGCAACCAGTAACTTTGTCCATGTACATATGGGTATGTGAGTATTGTATAGACTATAACATTTAACCAAACCTAATACTATGGTATTGATTATTATGGTTTATATAGTCATACTTACAGAATCACTTTTCAGCAATCAGGCAGGACTCATAAAGTTGGACAGAAACATAGTCTCAACAGAGAAAACATGTAACACTTTCATCCATACAGACACAGACAGATAATAAACACAGAATAACAAACACATTTTGTCGCTCATTAGAAGGCTTATCTTAATCCTCCGCTCGCACACATTCATTCACACAAGCCTCACTCTTTCTGCATCGGCCACACACACAGACCCACACAGCTGACCAGCTCTCAATATAAATGAACATCCAGCGAGATGATTTTGGTCCTTTTCATGATTCATTCCAACACGACTCCGGTCGGCCATAAATACAGGCCTGTCAAAATGTGTTCTACCCCACAGAGAGGGAGTGGTGGGAGGTACAGTAGACACCATTCACCTCTCTGTGTGTTTGGAGGGGGCAGAGGGAAGGTTGGTGTTGGTGGCTTTGGTCTCCGTGAAGAGTGAAGTATTGATGGGACAAAAGTGAGGGGAAGGATTGAAAGGCCTATTTGTGCAGATGAGGGCTCTGTGTTTGGTTTGCTGTGGCTCTGCTACAGTTCAATGGCAGCTCTATCCACCCTACTCTATTTCAACCCAGACGCTTTAATCGGACAAAATAAAGGCACCGGAAGATGAAACCCAAAGAGGAAACATCGATATGTGTTTTAGCATTTAACTCTATCACTTTATAACTGTGCTCCAGACATAAATGACATTTTGAGTCAGTTACCCTTCAATTAGCTACACTTTAGCCTGAGACACCAGTCTAGCGAGGCACAACATAGTGATTATCTTGTTTTCACTGTGTGAACATGATTAGCAAATGGGTTGGGTTTTTTAAATGCCCTAGGATACAGTATTTCTCACAAGCCAGGTGAATTAACAAATATCTGACAAAAATAATTGAATGTTTCAAGCATAAAAGTAAGCTCCTATAGATATTCTTTAATGGTTAAGAATGAAGTGCAACTATACAAGCAACATATTTTAATGCAGGATTCATCAGGTTCAACCAAGACATTTATTGTTTTTTGTGAAAGATAAATGTGTGATGATTCACTTAAAAGATTTTTGTCATGTAATTCTTGCCTTTGTCAGGACAGTCTCCTAATGCCTAGGAATGACATCCATATCGTACGATTGGCAATTATCTAGTAGTGTGTTCTATATGTAGCACAACAGAAAGTGAGGGCCACCCATCACAGACTTACAATTAACATTAGCAGTTTTACTAACCATAATCATGACCTTTTCATAACCATAACCAGGTAATTTAGTTGAATTATGCTAACCATACCTCAGCCATAATTTATTGATCTTAATCTAGCCTTAACCATACCTTAGTTCCCATGTGCAGAGAACTCATCAATCGAGAACTCAACATAATGCAAGGTGTTCATCCAACAAAGATGTTCTTGTCTGGTAATATGTTCGCTTTGAAGCTATTCTCCTTATTTTTAAGAAACGTTGACTTTCTTAGAACAGGAAAATATTTTTACAACAAACGTCTTTCAGTGCTCCTCCAAGAGGAGATGAGGCACTTAGAGTGGACTTTTTCCCCTTTCTTCAACTATTCCTCTTTACCCTCTAACCCCCTGGTCCCACCCCAACTCCTCCCAGCCCAAAACCCCACACCTTGTCTGCCTGGGAACATCATTACCCCCGGTCCACATGGCGGGGTGAGTACACATCGCCGAGCTGCTAAAGTCTACACCGGCTGGGGTGCCCCATGTTTGCCCTGGGGGAGAGCACGTGTTCATGGCCGCTGGGCTTTCTGGGTCAGAAATGGCACACCAGGGTGTGATGGGCTTTGCTCTGCTGGTCATGGCCATTGTAGGTGTGAAATTCCCAGAGCTGAGGCTGGCCACTCAGCCCGGCAGCACCAGAGCCCAGAAGCTGCACAGACAGAGGGAGGGAATGGATGTGCTGGACCTTTTGGTTAGCCACCATCACCTGTGTCTGAGTTGAAACCCACAGTCTCATTTTCCTGAGACCCTTTATTGTATCATTGCACCAACACACAATATACTTATAGAACTAGTTCTTGTTTTGTAGAATATTGTATATTCCTGATGTAAAGTCTTTTATTGGACATTTTAGGTGTGTACCAGTCAGTGAGTCATGGAAAACTGTGCTCTTATACCATGAAGCTGCAAGCATGTCATGCTGTAGTAAGTATTGAATGAAACACAGACCTAAGGCTCGATCTTTTTTTTAGCAGCTGACTTCTTGTCGAGTCTTGTTCAAGCAGCAGTCCTGGTTACCACACAGTAGTAACTGTGGTACACAATGTGGCACACAGCCAGGCTATAACATTTGACTCCCCTGTCATCTTGCTATGGCTACATTGATTCATCCTAGTTCTTAAATGTTGTCTTTGACATTTTATAGATGAAAAGACAAGTTTCTGTATAGATTTAGGGAAGGCTCTTTCATCAGAATTATATTTTGTAATAACTGTACAGCAGGTAAATTAATCCCTACCTGCACATTGTTTCCAAAAGGTCACAGTTTTATTAGTTTGTTAACCCAGGTGTTACTCCCTGAGGGGAGATTACCATACTCTAAGGTCATTACAACACTTTATATGTTTAGCATCTATGTTTTATATGAAATTTTCTACGAAAGAGAGAGGGAAAGTAATGGGTTTAAGGTTAAAGTCTAAAATAGTGTTTCTTTAAGGCACTGTATGGGCTCAAATACTTGTTTAGACTAGTATAATACAAGCCATTGGTGTCCTGATATGCACATGCCCCCTGGCTGGGTTTAAACAATCTCCATATTCATTCTGTAAATGTTGAGGAGTTGATCTTAGGCTCCCTCACTTTGATACATCTCACAATGGATTTCTGTTATTAACAGAAAGTCCTTCCTCTTTCCATCTGCCTTGTCTCTGTTTTCAATTCAGGTCGTTAAGAGTGAAATTTGAATTTCACAACAACCTATGATTGAATCCTGAAGTCTAATATGATTCCAGCTGCCATCCAAAGGCAAGTCATTTCTGATACAGTACATAAACTTTAAATCCAGTTTAGTTCACTTGCATTCATATATGATCTTATTGCAAACTATTCTTTGAGACATTAAGAAGCTTCATTTTGTAAAATAATGTACTCCCCTTTGTCCTGTTGCAGCCTGGTTGTTTTACCAAATTTGCCTGATGACAGTCAGACCTTTTCCTGTGGCTTTTGAAATCTAATCGCAGAGGCAGGCTGTTTTGGCTTTTCTGTAACCTGAAGTTCCTGTGAGATGATGGTGTTCTCCCATTCTTCCATCCTCCTCAGTTTAAACCCACTGGTGTTATTTACCCATATATATTCCCTTTCTTAGATATTTAATGTTGTCATTTTAATAAGTGTGTCATAATTAATGCTTCCATGTGCAATCAGGAAGACATTTGAGGCTTTCTGGCCTCATACAGCACTTTTTCAAGCCTGAAGACCTCTCGTTGAAATCTGTTTGTAAAAAGCAGAATTTGCGCCAAGCAGCACGTGGCATTGTCATTACACATGCAGCCTGTGTTTGTTTGGACTGAATCCAGTTTACAGTACAGGATTCAACAAAAACAATAGTATCTGCTCTTCCTAATGGCTTGTTGCTCAGTCTGCGTGTTGGACTGGATTAATTATTTAAATATATTTGGGGAGGAATTGCCACCCTAAATCCTAGCCAGGTACAGTAATGAAGTCAAGAGGCGCAACTGTTCATCCTCCCAAAAGCAGACACAGGGAACAGGGTGAGAGAGATGTTGTGTAAAACTGTTAGTGCCAAACTTTGCTTCATTCTTGTCTGTAAATGGACTGTATGCACATTACAGCTCAACTCAGCCCCTAGTGGCTGGATCAAATATTGTGTCCGTTCAGTAAATTCCACATCAGTCTTAAATCCCAGTTTAAGATCCTGAAGCACAATCACACATTTCTTGCTGCAAAGTGTGGCTGACAGCCTGTCATTACTGGTCTAATTTTCCTTATTATATTGCCACTTTGTGCTATTTTAATGTATTTACTATTGTTATGGTAATGACAATACTTGATTACATAGTAGACAGTAAACAAACAGCAGCCTTCAGATGTTAGATTAGTTTTTTTCTCTGTGACTTAAGCGCCAGATTAAAAACATAAAACACCACATATGGGCTGTCCATGTCTCTGGTTTTGGAGGATTAGTGTTTCTTAGCAATAAAGTGCACTGAAATGGGTTTGTCTCCTCTTTCACTGTCGCCCCACGACCAACCCACTCCAACCGTCTCAAACCCCAACCCCAATCCTGGGCTTTCACAACCTACAATGAAGGCAGCCATAACCTAAGTACTCTTTTGTTGACCCGTGTAAATTTAACACCATTATACCACAGAGAGGGTCTGTGTAGGTGTTAATGCTAGTGTTGGAGATTGCCAGAAATGTATATAATCCTTGTTTACCTCATCATGTGCAGCCAAAAACGTCCTCCCTTTTTTATTACATTATGCAGACTTTTTGGCATTTTGTTCCTTTCTGTGATCTTTTGAATCACTTAAATGTTTTGCCTGCAATCCTCTAGCTCTTCGTGTTGTTTTGGAATTCATGTATTTGTGTTTCCACTTGTTGTTCTTTCACTTATTGCTGTTGAGCAATCAAGAAAGTACTACTGGGTCTTAGACTTGTGTAACTTTACTTAAAGTCAGTATCAAAGGGGACACCATAAGCAGGAGTGTTGATCCGGGTGGGTGTAGTGATGTGTAGTGTCTTTCTAATTTTAAGCAGGATCAAGGCTCAACTGTCATTCTGTGAACTTTAACCTGATCTTCAGCATTTACCAGTAAATTATCTCTCTCAGATTCTTAAGGAAACACGACTTTGAAATTGAACTTTTGTTATTTTATTTCAAGAACCTTCAGTGCAGTTTGACCTCCAGTGAACTCATAACTGTAAGTTGTTTAGAATAATTTGTACTATTTCAGTTTACTTAAGTTCAGTTCCCTTTTGCCAAAAATGTTTTGCTACATACAAGTTGATCTCAAACTTTAAACTTTCCAGTTTTTACTCTTCTTTTCTTTTACTTTGCACCTGTTTGTATGTCTCCTGGCCCAGTTTAAAGTGGCAGACTCGGCAGAGCTAGGTTTGTGTGTGGTGGCACTGGGGGCAGGGTGCAGAGTTTGCTTGGGTTGAGTGTACCCAGCCCCTCATAATTACAGACAATAAACAGCTAGTGCTTGTAGGCCTTTTTTCCCCGTCTAATGGGGAGAGAGTTCACTTTGGCATAAGAAGAAAAGGCAGAGAGAATGAGAAGGAGGGGGAAGACGGACTGAAGATGGACAAAAACTGTCATCCTTATTTTGGGTGTTGATGATGGAAGCAGTTCGCAAAGAGCTGGTGAGACTTAGAGACAGGTTTATAGACACACAAACACACAGAGACAGACATTTCCCCCACCCTCTACAACCCAACACACACACACTCACACTTTTTCTTGAGTGACAGTCTTTTGATGTGATCTTTCTTACTGTAAGTCTTAATTAGAACTTCCAACATCTAACTTCCTGGTTAGATATGTCTCTTCAAGTTTTACTTTTCTCATTTTGCTCTATGTCTCTCTCAGAGAGTGTCTGTGTTATTTTTTCCATCTGTCTCCCTGCCTGTGTCCTTGTCTCTGTCTCTCTCCATCTCTCTTTGAAGTGAATCTCTGCTTGCTCACACTTTTCACTTGATCCAAAGTTCTTCTGCTTCCCTTCTTTGTTTTACTTCATACTCATTTGCATTTTTCAAGTGCTCCTCTGGCAAAACTGTTAAGCTCAAACAACTTTGAAGCAGTGTACTCAATGTAAAATTTCAAAACAAAGAAGTAACAATTTGTGGATTCAAACCATATGCGATATTCCATCTCTCTGTCTCTTCCTTCCTCATCTCTCTGTCCCTCTCTCTCTCTCTCTCTCTCTCTCTCTCTCTCTGTGCACTGCACAGCGCTGGCAGGCGTTAGGATAGGAGGTTTTCTTTGGCAGTCTGCTCCCCCTCTCTTGGCTGGGACAGGCCCTGGAGCGTGCTACTGGCTGGGAGTGTGGAAGGGAAGCGGGGAGGTAGAGAAGAAGGAGGGGGGGAGGGAGGGAGAGAGGGCTTGGGAGAAGGGGGAGACTGGAGGGGTGGAGGCGTGGTCTACAGCTGGTAATGAAGTCTTCTCTTTTCATCCTCAGAAGGCAGAGTGTGAGTGGACGGGCCCGGGGTCTGTGCGACTCCACTGCTTTCTCTGCCTGTAAAGTGTGCCGAGCGTCGCTCCGCTCTGCACTGTGCTGCCAGTGCGTCTCAGCGGCCGTCTCCCACAGCTGAGAGATACAAAGAGGCTGAGGCTGAAAGGAACCGCTATAGTCATGAGGCTTTCCCCTGTATCGGCTCCACAGTATTACTCTTGAGGTAAGACTTCAGACTGTCTCCTCCTCGTGTGCTGCTCCTGCCTGTCTCTCTCTCACTGCTCTCCTGTACTGTCTGTCTGTCTCTGTTGATTGTTGTGGTGGGGGGTGTAATGGGGGCTTTTAGGTCCCTCCCACTTTAAATGTGTGTGTGTGTGTGTGTGTGTGTGTGTGTGTGTGTGTGTGTGTGTGAGAGAGTGTGTGTACACATACAGTATGTAGGTTGGTCTGTGTGAGAATGCACGTGCACACACTGTATGTGTGTGTGTCTGTGTCTTTTGCATTGTTTATGTATGAACTCAGTCAGCATTCAGTGAAAGGTTTATGTTAATGGTGATAAATTGCTCCTACTGGTCAGGCAAGGAAGAGGGTCAGACTGGGGCTAAGATGTTGTGGAAAAAGGAAGATGGGACATCATTTATTGGATGGGAACTTTTGACCGGAAAGTGGACATCCTTCTGTTTTTCCAGAATTGCTTTTGTTGTCGGGTAAATTTAATATTACTCTTTTGACTTTTATTGCTGTCTGGGCTGCTGCTACTGTAATATACAGCCATCTAGTGATACTACCCTGTAATTTTAAATGAGCTGTTAAATCTCGTACAGGGAGGTGTTACTGCACCTGAGTGTGTGTGGGCATGTGTGGAGATATTTATTTGCACTGCTGATTGCTGTTTAAGGCAGAGGGATGCAACACGCTATTGGGGCTCATCTCTGTAAATCAAAAAGGACAGGAGACAGTCTGTACTCATCTGCAGCCCAGTGACACCAGGCTTTGAAGTGATTTCAGTGGATCTGTCCTCCTCCCCGCTGGGCAATTTAGATCCGGCCTGCGACTCACTCACTTTCATCCACATTCCCTTGGAAATCCATCCATCTGTATTCTTTCACTATCCTCCTTCCTGCTCACATTCATCCTATGAGTTCTTGCACCCTGATACCCCTTAGTAAGGCCTTCAGTTCCTATCAACACCTCAAGAATTCTCATAGACAGTATTTCTATGGTTTTATTCTCCATCCCCACTATGCTTCTAGGGAACGAGTCTTTCCAATATGTCTCTCGGAAAAAAAAATAAACCTAAGCGACTTTCCATTATTTTCTGCTGGGCCATGAGAATTATGATTTCCCAAATGAATAGTATACAGGAGCCCAGCTTAATTGAAAAAACACAAGCATGGTCTACCATGAAGGAGACAGTCCTTGTATCAATGTTGAACTTTCTGAATGTACTTTCCAGAGGTGGCGAGGGGGAGAGAAAGAGAGGAAAATACAAAAAGAGCATGAGATAGACAAGAGACAGAAAGCTCAGGCAAATAAAATTATGAAATGAAAGTGGGGCGGAAAAATCTGATTGAAAACAATGTGGGTATTATACAATGTAGATTTGGAGGAAAACGAAGAGGGGATGATCAGAGGGCACAGACAATTATATTAAAATCCTTCTGAAGGAACCCAGAAGAAAAATTAAGCAGTGGTGTGTTTTTGTGTGTGTGTGTGTGTGTGTGTGAATTTCCAGTTTGGCTTCATCTGGTCTGTCAGTCAGGACAGTGTGTATGAAAGTGGATTTTAGTAGGTCAGAATGGCAGAAGGAGGCCATCGTGAAACTGTTTGCTGGTCATTATGCTCCAAAGGGCAACAATAGAACCAACAGTAAAACCTGCTTGATTGCAGTCCAGCTAACAGCAGCAACTCTCCCATGCTTTTCCCAACAGGGAGTCATCATAACATTTAAACCTTCTGAAGCACTCTGCTCAGCTGTGACAGTGTCTATATTGTAAATGGACCACCAGTGAGCCTTTAGGGAAGTTTGTTCTATGTTGCTCCATTTCGTAAATGAACAATACTTGACACATCCCATCAACATCTGCCTTGTTATCCTTTATTGTGTCTTCTGTCTCTGCTGCCCCCCACAACCCTATATATATCTTGCCCCCCCATAGATTTAGCTCCCACCCTCTCTGCTGTGTTTGTGTGACATGTTTGTGTGGCAACCCCATATGGTGATGATTGAGACCCTTTCATTGGTTCAGATGGCACATTTGTCACACACATGTTTGCCTGCAGCTGCTGTTGCTAGGGCTTCTGAGGCTGCAGGGGAAAGCATCTCTTGTTGACTTCCTTACTGGGTGGCTCATTTGTTTGTGAGGGCACCATGACCCCTGACCTCGCTACCACCTCCTGCTTTTCTACACTGCCCGTTAATGTAACTCTAGACTCCCTGACAGCCCCAACGGCTCCACTCTTCCACCACCAGCACCACCACACTCAGGCATGATTACCGGGTTTTAGTTAAACTAAGTCTTCTGAAGAAACATCCACAGGGGTTTTGAAAATTTATGCAGGCCGGATGACCTCACTGTAACCAGAGAGAGTGTGCAGAGATTGAAGTGTGATCAGAAACCTCAGGAAATGTGTTTTTAAAACTCCAAGGAGAGACACTTTCTTTTCTTTGTATGATGAATACACATTTGCATTTTCATCTTACCTTACCATTAATCATAATCCCCCAACCAGATACTGTGACTATATGAGGCTACTCACTCTATGCTAAATCTAGTTCAGTGTCTAAGGTGCATGATAATGGCTATAAGGTTGGTTTATTATAAACTCAGCAGGTACTGTCCAGAGAAGTCACTAAGGTTACATAAGACCAGGAAGGTTATTCATCCCTTAATTCCCACGTTGAGTGATCCGGTCACGACTTCTGACCTCTCTGACTCATTCCTGACAGGCATGAACTGACGTTCATTAGGCTTCAATAGTGAAAGCTGAACATTGACCACAACCTCAGAAGCAAATGATCATGCTAGTGGTTTAATCTGCCCTTCATCACCAGGGTTCTGGTGTTAAATAACTAAATTGAACTAACTAAAGTTGTGACTCTAAACTCTAACTAAACTGTGAAGACGCTGCCATACCATACTGTTTTCTTTTGACTTTTACTGACAGCTGGCATCAACATACTGTAGATATTCCCCTGGGAAACACACACTACCCTATCATTGTCAATTGCAAAAACATATGTGATGTGATGGGCCCTTGGGAACGCCACTCATCTCTCTATCTTATGAATTAGAAAAATAACTGTTTGAAAGTGTTGCTACTTTAATGTGAGAAAACAACACAGCATCAGCTAAGAGAAAAAGAAAGAAAATAAATAATGCCCCTACCTGGACATACTGAATGGCATGAGTTATGAAATAAATAATCAAATTTAGATTTCATTTGACAGATTCCCAGTAGCTAAAACTTTGAGAACATCTGAGTTGGTGGTACAACCTTTTTTTTCAATAAACACATTAGAAAGCCAAACCTTAATTTCTTTGCCCATATAATTTTCAGCTAAATTTAAATACATAATTGAAGAGTTGCCTTCATGATTAAAAATCAACATTTTGTGTGTCAACTGATCATAAATGAAAATATAGGCCTGTGTTAATTCTTGATTTACCATCATGGATTATGGTTCAAACATTAAAGCTGGGGCAGGCGAAATCTGTGTAACCTAAGTAAAACCTTCCACCTCTCTAACCCCTCCCTCCGAACACCAAACTTGAGCTAATGAGTCCGAAGCTCCATGTGGAGGGACGTGTTGCTGCAGGCAAAGGAGGTATTGGAAATTTATCACAAGTTGCAGGAGCGTCTGCTTTTGGAGAACAACCAATACAAACGCACCGTCTCTCTGAAATAACCTGTGATTGGCTAAAGTCTAGATTTTCTGAAGCCTGATAACAGAACCAAGAGGAGGGGCTGAAGTAGAGGTTTGCTCTCAGACCACTTGAGCAAAATGCTGCACATTTATTATGGATTTGTTGGCTAATGACACCATAACAATACTGCCTACTCAACCATTAATGATCTATAATACAGTTGCATTCTTTCTCATTATAATTTTCATGACTTACACTATCATGTTTAGCAAATGTCTTTATACAGTTTGAACAGCTGGATAACATGCAGCTTCCTGAGCACCTGCTTACAGTATAAATGGTCTCATCTGACATGACTTTGAAAGGCCTTTAAAATGAGAAAGTGTCTTCCTTTGTCCTCCATCCTCTCTGGTACCCTCTCCAGAACAGCGACTCTCATCCTGACCACCTAGTTTGCCCACACCTACAATTGGGTCTGTAAATAGGATCTGGAGGCTGAGACTTCTTAAAGGGCATTTCTGGTTTTTAAACCTGGGCCCTATTTTTATATATTTTGGGGTCCAAATGACTAATAGGTACAAAACCCAGCAACAGAAGTCTTGTTTAAGGAGAAGTCTTGTTCTGAAATCTCGCCAGTGGTGAGTTGTTGCAGGAAGACGGTGGTGTTTCTGGTTAAACAAAAATGATCTTACTCCTTAACAAAAAGGTCTATCTCTGTAGGAACCCTTTCCATAACAGAAGCCTGTTTTAAGGCTGCCGTCCAAGGCAATCTACTGTAGCAATTGCAAAACCTTTTGTACCTATTAGTCACTTTGACCCAGTGCCCATGGTTTTAAAATACCAGAATGACCCTTTAAGGTAAGCAGACTTAGCGCACTGCAGATGTAAAACACATGACTTGCGGGAGAAGAGAGTCCCTCAGGTTCCATTATTTCAGCTCTTTCCCCACCTCCCTCCTCTCCTCCTATTCCTCCCTATCTGTATCCTCCTCTTCAAACAGGACACATTCAGCATATTTTCCATCCTACCATACGTCTCTGTTTGTCAGGTCACACCTTCAATCTAAAGGGCCCCCAGAGCTCCCACACAAATCCACTCAGACTGGAGACTGATGTGTTTGTGTGTTACTGTGTGCACGTACGTATATGTGTTTGTGTATCATTGCGTACATTCTATGCATTCTTGACTTTAAGTCCAAGGATCTCTGTCAGATGGAAGGTAGTGTACTATGTGTCCACTGACAAGTAACTGTTGGGTCAGCCTTGATGTGTTTATTAAACACTTTATCCAACAGGCAGAAAATTGGCCTGAAAATGTGCCTGCTCCTTCGCTCCTTCTGGTGCGTGAATGCAGACCCAGCAGCTCTGATTGCTTCTGACAGTGACAACAAGAACAGGCTGCCTGAGAAGAATTTCTGAAGACCTCTTCCTGCATCTGCACAGAAAAGTCAGGAGAAGGAGCCAGATCAAACAAGAAATAGTTTTTCTCTCTTAACTTATTTGCAAACTTTATGTCACATTAGAAATTATAGTGTTAAAGTTGGATTACCACCATAAAGTAACACAGTGGTTGATGACTGTCTGTAGGAGTTATTTGATATTACTCAGTATTGGTAGACTTTACTGGACTTTTCAAAGTACTGATATTAAAATAAACAAAAAAAGACACAGCACTCTTTAAATTGTAATTCTGCCTGATGCTTGCGTCTGTAGTAGTGACATCAGGTCTTTGGGGGAAGTGAAGCAAGGGGAATCACCAGTAAATTATAGCTCAGGCACATCCCCAGACGCCTTGGCCAGGGTCCTAGAGCTAAACAGCTTTAGGGCCGCTTTCCCTTTTTCAACCCCCTTTCCGCTACATTCCTGCTCTTCCCCTCTCACTTCTGCGTTTTGCTCCAGATGTGGCATTGTTTGGACACATTTGTTTTGGGCCCAGGCCGGTAGACCTGCGCAGAGTCTGATGTCATGCTCTATTTAAGTGGAAAGCCATGAGAACTGGGTGGAAGGAGTGCGGTGTGGTCTCACTTCAAAGCTTCTGTCTACGAGTACTGATGACTGTCATCTGTGGCACAGCAATCTGTGTCATGGACAGATGACCACATTCATTTTAAGTGTTGACAGACATGTCATTTTGAAAAGGTTCAGAGAGGAGGCACCAATTTTTACAAAAAGAAATATTTTGCTTTTGGTTTGTTTTATCTCACATCGCCCACCGGGTTTACTGAAGTTAACTCAGTTTCACATTATTTGGGAAAATTGAAGAGACAATACGAAGAGACAGTACTGGGTTGTATTTGAAGCTTGGCTTTTTATGGTATAACTGACTAGAACTTGATACCATAGTTAGATAAAATGAAAAGATGATGCCCTCAACTGAACCAACAAACATGACAGTTTTTTTATGGGTCATATGAGTCACATGCTGCCTAAACTTTCATGCCTCTCTAATTAGCTCTGTCAGTCAATGAACCTGGCACCTCATGCCATGGAAGAATGGGATAATGAATCTCTTTCTCTCTCTGTCTCTGTGTGTGTGTGTGTGTGTGTGTGTGTGTGTGTTCTTCATATAGGGGATGATGGTGTCTATTTCTATATGGCTGAGCTTATTCTGTCTTCTTATTTAAACTGCAAGCATAGTAGAGAGTCAGCAGTAGCTGACTATCAGGCTCTACTGTCAGATTCCCCATGGGAGCTCTGCCTTCAACACTGTTTGGCCTTCAAAAACACATATACTTGCTAGGTCCTCTATAGTGTCCCCGGTTCAAACAGTTATAAGCTCTAACCCCGCTGAATGTTTCCGGTTCAAACGGGCATGTTTGCTAGATCTTCCTCCGGCACCGTTCCCTCTCCTCGCTCCAGAGTGTTTGCTCAGGGAGTTCACAGTGGCTTCCTGGTCCTTCAGGAGTTGAAAGCTGGAATGACATGACCTATTAACAGACAATGGCCGTATTGCCACTTAGTCATGTGCATATACTCACACAAGTACAGGCACAGAGAAAGGGAAAGCAGCATTGGGACAACATAGTCATCAGACAATCTCTCTTTCTATATGTATGGCCTCCCTGTGACCCACGACACACTGCATCAGTGCAAAAGGTCCACATCCTGACAATGCTTAGCATTTCATCGCTTGTTTTTCAAATGCTTTGTTGCTCTTAGACACTCATCAGTGGTGATTTAAGGGTATAGATCCTTCAGGTTAGAAGGTAAAACTGTCAGCCTATGAAAACAGGATTGTGAGTGTTTTTAAAAGCATTGCTTGCTTCACCTGTGGGGTATGATGGCCGTAAAAATCCAGGTGAGCTGTTCATTTGTTCATTCAGGTGTTTGGCCATAGCTGTTGTTGTTTTATTCCACGGATATTTAAGGATCTTCTCTCCGAACAAGTTGGCAATGCAAATTCCATTTTCCCACTTTTGCTGCACACATATATGTAATTCTGTTATATTTAAATGCATGATGGTTTTGTCACAAAAATGTGGGTCTATGTGGGTCTCTCTCTTTTAGCTTGAAGTTCACTACAGTGAAATACCACTGTGGTCAACATCACAGACTTGGACACAGACATGTTTACACACTTTCATGCACAGACATGCAAACAGACTTTTGGATCATTTATATTTACTTCCATGCAAGAATCTAAACAATAAAGATGAAATCAGGAAAATTCTCTAGCACGTGTGTCCTGTCACACATGCACACTTACAGTTTCTCTGGCTGTTGTCCGGTGCAGCACCCAGTGACGTATTGGCCAAGTATTATGCGTAGTGAAAGCATAACAGTTCAGCCCCATGGTCATAAGGTCAAGCACATCTAGGTGATTAGTGCTTCCGCTCCAGATTCTGTTTATGACTATGTGTATACACCATGCAGTCTGTCAGACAATTGTATACACCCCACACCCAGCCTCAAGCTCACACAGCTGGCACAGCCAAACATTCACATAGCCTGTTTTAGGGGAAGGGTGTGTGTGTGTGTGTGTGTGTGTGTGTGCGAATTCCCTCAATTTAAAGGTTCTTAAACTGGCACCCATACACTAAAACTAATGCATAGAAGCATACACACTCACAAATGTACGCAGAGACTGGCATGTAGGCTAACACTATGTAAGCTCATAGAATTAATTCTTAATTCTGGAGAGAAAAAATTTGACAGACTGGTTTTGGTTTATTTTGATTTATTATTTGATTGCTTCATATTTCTTCAGTCAGTGTCAAAAGATCCATAGAAAGTCTGCAGCATCTCTGTCTTGTATCTCTTTAAAAAGCTCCTAACTGTCTACATTCTCCTTACGTTTGTTCATTTTGTCTATTACATGAGAGTGGCTCAAGATATATTAGTGCTGCAAAGTTGGAGGAGCTGCAGGTCTGAATATATACAGTCACGCAGTGGGGAAAAGATGCAGTTTGTTCACACAAACTCTTCGAGTTCTAAACACTCACTTTTCAAGGTTAATACTCTCACTTTATATAGGGCTAAACAGGTGGCTGGGCTGTAGAAATGGGAGGTACAGAGGTACAGATGGGTGAACTTACAGGGTGGAGTAATGACAAATCTGAGTATAAATTAAAGTTAAACATTGTCATTTGAGGGGAGTGTCAGACTGGTTGAAATGTACCTTTAATTAGCTTGATTCTTTTTTATATTCAGTTTTGTTATTTATATCCCAGATTCTCATTTTGCTTTTACATTTAGGAAAGTTGTAACTCTAAAGAGACCAAAAAGGGAAATTCTAAATCAGATTGTGCATGAAAATGTACCACTCTTGGTCAGTGGACAGCCACATTTGTCAAGCCGTAAATAAATATTTCACTGATCGCAAAAACAGGAAATCTATCTCTAGGAAGTCTTATTTAAACATAAAAAACAGCCCTGGAGGCAAAGTTTGGCTTCCTGTCACAGTGGCAACAATCCTATTTTACGTAGCATCTTTTACTCTGCTTGAACCCATTTGACTTCATGGACTGAATGAATGGTCATCCCCATCAATACAGCTAATTCACTGAGTCTGTGTGTATGTGTGAGATAATTTATATTTGTTTATGTGTCTGTGTGTGTGTGTGTGGGGGGTGGGGATGTTCAGCCATGTATACACTCACCTACATGTGTTTTTGTTTAAAATGGCCCGTTGTGGTTTCTCATGGCTATCTGTTGGTTATATCTCTGCAGCAGAAAGTTGGTGCCCACCCCTTAAGCCTCAGCACAGTAGTGTATATCTCATTTCCGTGTGTGCATGTAGTTTGCATCCTAAACTGCCAAGGAGAAAAAGGGGATTTGTTTTTTAAACTATGTGACTGCTGACGCTGATGGGAGAATTTTAAACAACGGGGAACTTAAAAGAGTGCGCCTTCATCTGCTAATCTTCATCTCTCCATCTAATGTCAGATATAAGAGTGAGAGCTCCTAGACAACCACTGACAAAATGACCGCTGATACTAGAGATAAGAGTGTCTCTAATCTATATTAGCCTTCTAGGTTCTCCTTGAGGCCAGGATAGGAAATTAACTTTTTGATAAAACATATACCAAGTCGTGTACATCATGGTATACCACATATCCCCACTTTGCTCAGCAGGTTGTAAGAAATCAATCACCTTTTTTAGAGGGGTTATTTTCAAAAGCTTCCATCTTTAGCCAGATCTAGTGAGTGGGCTTGTGCAGCTGCACTAAACTAATAGAGCTTCTCCCTGTGAGCCACAGTGGTGTTACAAGTAAATACAACAGATACAGATAGTATACTGTGGAGGCGGATGTATTCACAGATCATGGGTGTGATCCACACGCAGTGTGCTAACAATGGCCTCATCAGTATGAGGTGCAGTGGGCTGGTGCTGCTTTGGTTTGTGTGGTGTTTATATAGCCCTGGGAAGGCTGTCCTGCTGCATGTTAACACAGTATTAAATCATCTCATGCCGACAGCATTATCATAAGGATGTTGACTCTGGAAAGCTCCATATGGCTCAGATTCTTGCAAGTGTCATCATGCCATAGTTGTGTATGAATGGAGTAAAATTAAAGAGTTTTAAAGGTATATATTTAGTTTTTTGTTACATATGTTGAGTAGCACTTTCTAGGACATTACATCTGTGCAAGAACAAATCATTACCTGTCAACTTTTTCAACTGTCATTGTGTGTGGAAGCCAGGCCCACAGGAGGAATTCGTCTGCCCACAATTCCCAGAGACCCTGGGCTAAATGAGAATGTTTTCTGCAGGAGGCACAGCTCCAGGTATGCTAACAACATAAATGCTCTGTAGCCCTGGAGCAGAAAGGCTTGTCCTGCTGCAGGTCTGAAAAAGGAAACCTTGGGCTTTCAGATTTCTTCTAACAATAGAAAGCCTAATAGGCAGATTATCGCCCAGACCACAAATGCCTCTTTCTTCCAGCTACTTTTATTTGAGAAACTTAAACACATCTAAGGAGCTTAGCTGTGTTGTAGACACAGGCGTACACCTGGGAGAGGGGCTAGGGAATCCCCAGGCTGTCTCTCTATCAGCAGAGAACACTGATGTTATCTTCTTCACTCTCCCTGCTTCTGAAAAACCACTTTTCTTCCTTTCTCCACCTCTGTTACTCTTTCTCGTTTGCATCCAGAACATAAACGCAGACCCCCAGTCTCTGATGCTCCAGGGAAAGCTACTAATGCTGCAGAGAAAGACACCTCCATCCGGTTCATTTAAATCCTCATTGTTTTGTGAGATGCTAAAACTACGGTCCAGGCACCTCCATTGACTAGAATGACAAGAGGGCAGCAGCGTTTTAGAAAGAGGGTGGGCAGAGTAGGGCTATTACTATCAGGTTTCCCTCTAACTACAGCAAAGACTGGGCCTGAGCCAGACCTGCCACAGTGTGCATTCTGCTTATGAAATAACATGCTTGGCCTCAGCTATTCTATTTCACAGAAGACGTTCACCATTATTGCTGACATTTTGTTTTCCATGATTTTCCTTGTGAGTGAGATGAAGGGAAGGCTAAGAAAGAGCGGGGGTGGCAGTGTTTTGGTAAAGCAGTTGGATACATCTATTTCTGTTGGAGAGCAGCTTCTCTCAGTGGCGCCATGTGTTTTGAATAAAGTAACATATCCCACATATATATTTTTACGTGTGATCGACAATTAGCCCAAATGTGTTCCTTGTTGTCTGACTGCAGATCCCAGAGCATCAATAAAATATGCTTTAGAAGGAGCAATGTGAAGTGGTTTGATGTGCTGTAACTCACCAAAGTGCTCTGTGATTAGACTTCATTTTCTCATTTGGTTTGTCTTTATCACTTTCCCTCTTCATTTTTCACTCTTCTTTTACAACAGCTAGCTCAGACTCTTCCTTCTTTGTTCTGGTTTTATTGTAAGAATATCAAAGTTCATGGGCAAAAAGTCTTTGATCAAGCACACACAGGCCCGCAGACAACTTCAAACACAGTTGTCAATCAGAAGTTTTAGATCTTAATCTATGACTTATCTAGACTGCTGGTTTTCAGCTGAGTTCCCAGGGTTCATTGGTCAGGCTGTGATGGAGCGCATTATAAACAGAGTTGCTCTATGTCACTTATTATTCAATATCTAACACAGAGCTTCAAGTCATGAGTGAGTTTTAATGAAAGATTTCCTGCTTGGTCCCTGCCAGGCCGTCTACCACACAATATCACCCTCTCCTTAAGAGCTCACTCCTTCAAATTAAGGGTGACGGAAAAAGTGGAAATGCTAAAAACAGACTATTTTCAAAGGAGCGGGACCATATTCAAGGAAAGTAACAGGAGCTGTATCCGACTTTAGACCCGGGCATGGGTCAGTGAGAGTAGGACTAGTAAAACTCAGAGGGCCATGTCTCCCCCTCTCACTTCACCAGTTCAGGCCAGAGATGAGGTGATCCACATGGTGGAGGAAGTGTGTGTGTGTGTGTGTGTGTGTGTGTGTGTGTGTGTGTGTGTGTGTGTCTGTTTATGTGCATATGTATGTGCAAAGTAAGGAGGAAAAAGTTAGACTTTGGTTTTGGTCCAAAACGCTGAAGTAAGCTCAGACTCCGGGATAAAGCACTGGCCAAATTGTACCTAATGCAGTTGTGTGACTTATTCTTTTACCACCCTTTTAACAGTGTGCATGTGTGTGTATTTATGTGTGCGTTTGTGCATGTCTGTGTAGAAGCCACCTCCAATGTGGAAGTGTTGCAGAGGAAAAGGTCATGTGAGGAGAACTGCACTGAGGATGTAATGATATATCAGGCTCTTTTTCCTGCAGCAGATTTGTGTTTTCTGACAGCTTGTTTTTTTCTCCCGTTCCTTGATTTGTGTCAGGAGCTAAGACTCACCCAGTTCATGCTGTACAGACAGAACAGAACAACCCCCACAGGCAGAGGAAAGAGTTTGGTCTGTCGAATGATGTCAGTGTTTGGAGAGGATGAGTGTGTTGGTGGTAGGGGGATAGATGAGTCTGGCGGAGGGGAAGAGAAGAGTATGTGTGGGGGAGGTAATACAAGATCCCCCACAGAGATGCTAAACTCCATTACAGACTGAAAGAGAGAGAAGAAGACTTTTTACAAGGATGAAGGAAAACGTTCCAGTTCCAATCTGTGTGCAATCTAAAAATAACCTCCCCTCTCTGTCTACTGCCCACTGGGGCAGGCTTGTTAAAGAGTCTGTCTCTAAAGAGAGAGAGTCGAAGTGCTGCAGAGGACCAAAAAGCAGAGAGAAAAGAGTCAAGAAACGAGGGAAGGATTAAAATGAAAAATGGAGCACAAGTGGGAGGGCAGAGACAGAGAAAGCACAAAAAAGGCAAAGAAGGAAGCACGCTGGGAAAGATGTGGGACAGATGAATCTTCAAGGCTGTAGAGACTGCTTCGTGGATCAGACTCCTATGTTGTCAACGGTTCCCTCTCATCACACCAGTCAGCCAGCCGGGCTCAATGCAATGCCATTACACATCTATTTGGCCCCAAGGCTTTTGTGAGTCTTGGTGACATAATAAAAGCACGTAGCGCTTGGAAATGTGAAATAACAGACAAGCTTTTACAGGGCCCAATGGCATGGCCCTTCTCTGAGAGGTTCACCACACAAGCAGTGAATCACACACACCACATAGTCACCCATTCTTCAAATGCTTCCCTGCTTTCCAGTCTTAGCGTCTGACTCACAACTTGCTACTGTACCAGGTCAGCCAGCCACCCAGCCTGATGTGTCATCCTCATCTCTGTTACTGTTACGATGTTCTTTTTCCCCTGACTTCCAGGAAAAGGAATGGAACAGGTGAGTGTTGTTTTTTTTTCACTGGGAACAGGGACTTAGTGATTTGTGCCAAAGACTTATGAGAAGCGTCTAACAAAGAGGGGAACAAATTCTAAAAATACTAGACACTGTCTCTGGGACTGTCTCTGTCGTTGAGATCCTCCCTCGGAAACTAAAACAATCTTTGACCTTATTCACTAACATCCGTCTGCCCAATGCTAGGAGACTTCTCTAGACTGCGCACACCCTTCACATGGTGAATCTACTGTACCTCACAACACCTGACCTAAGACCGGACTCTCAGCTTCTTTGATTTCAATTTTCCAGCTTTGGCAGGGGCTCATGAAGACATCATGTCATCCTTACCGCAGCCTCAGTTCCTTTTTCTTTTCATACACACTCTCACACTGCGATTGCCAGCAATTACATATTGTTCAGATTTTCACTCAGTCGACCATTGGCTGCCAAGTACACAATCACAGTGAAGTAATTCCCCAAAATAGCTGATAAACGACATATGGACCCATCAAATCCAGAGCAAGATCATAACCTTATCAGGGGTGCCTTTTTACTACTGTGATGTCAGTTTTCCCACTTAAAGCAGGGGCGCTCACCCCCTACCACAATTTCTTTTTCCTTTTTTTAACAGTGGAACATCAGCTGGGCGTCTGTGGAGAGATTGCATCACTGAGGTTATTCAAGCCTGTTAGAGCAGCAGCAGCAGCAGAAGCAGAAGTCTGAGAAAATGAAACACCACAGAACTAGCTAAGCCCCTGACCAACCAAACACCATTCATAAATTCTTTCTAGATTGTAGCTAAGTGCACAAGACCTGGTGATGTGTTAACTGTTTGACTCTGTAGTCATGCTTACGCACACACACACTGCTGTCCTCACTCGTTATCTGCTGGCTCTCACTGTTGCTTTAAAGGAATGGCGGTCACCAATCTTGCTATAAAAAGGAAAGAATTCCCAATGTAAGATAAGAGCATGTCCTTGGATAGATTTTCCATTTTTATCTTTACGCAAAGTTTTCACTGACATTTCAAATCCTCTCAAAACTTTACAACTATATATTTCATTTTAATTGCCCTCTGCGCTTCTGTCTGCTTGCATAATAGCGAGGTGGATAAGGGATGCAGAGAATCTACCCACCACTAATCAGATGGGAATATGTTCATTTGTTATTCCCTTCCTTAAACTGTTGCATACATGTACTCCTCCACATAGTTGTCAGTGCATGAACTTTAGATGTGGTTTTTTTGTGAAAATAAAAAGAAATTGATGTAATTCTTAGTCTTTAAATTCATTTTGTAGGAGTTGAAGAGGACATGATATGACTATGCTACATTTAACATTTAAAATATATCCAACATTCTCAACAACAGAAGAGGAAAATATGATCAAAGGCATTTTAGGTAATCACATGTTTTTGTGACCAGCTCTTATTTATTTATCATTTCTACAGATTCAAATATTTATATGTTTCCTAAATGATGGCGCCTATTTTTGACTGCATCTTTGACCAAGATCAGGGTGTGTTTTGGTGACCAATGGTCCTCAAATGGCCCCTAAAGACCAACTAGCCCTGGATTAATGGCTTTCCTGCTGCCCCAGAGATGCAAGCTGTGCCAACTCAAATGGTTGTGCACGCGATGCTGGCATGACAAATTGAAGTGAGGGCAAAAGGGCAAAATGCAGACCACAGCCCAGACTGGCACTTCTTCTAATGGACCTGTATGAAGGCCGCATGAGGACCACAATGCTGAGCTCAGAGGTCAAAGGCACATAGTTACAGACCCTAGCTTGTCCCTCTGTCTCAGACTTTTAATGGACTGTGACAGGGCTTCCGATCCCAACAGCCTGACCAAATGGTTTATTCATCAGAACTGCTCATGGGTGCAACACTAGCACATTCCGTGCGTACAGAGGTTGACACATAAATTACAGTGTGCTATCCTTACCTCAGCTTGTGCAAATGGAAATGTTTTCATTTGACTGGTGTGTGTAGCTCTGAAAGCAAAGAAAGCTGGCAAACTGTAGTAACAGTCACTATAGTCATTTTATTTAGGGTTATTAATTGTGAGTTTACAAGCTGTTGTAAACGTGAAACATCATTATAACAGTATACGGCGAAACATATAAACAGTGAAAAAGATAAACAGCAGTTCCCAGTTAAAAACATTAACTGGCTTTCACTTGTGTATCTCAGTCCCTCATTTATCCTTATTTCTGATTTCAGAAATTATTATTTGTGGTAATTCCTAATGGTTTCTTAGTCTAATATGTTGTATCCTGTCTCTGATTCAAGTAATGGCCATTGTCAACAAAATAGTCCAGTGTTTCTTCAATGCTTTCCAAATGTTGATTATGTGACAATCTGATATGACGTCACATTCGTGTAGTTTTGCCTCCTGCGGTTTAAAGTCAATTGGCTAAATCAAAGTAGAATAACAGAGCCTATGAATCATTACTTTCTCAGTTTCAGGAAAATCTAATCTGAGATTTGCATGTGAATAGAGCGTTATGTTCTCACACACACACACACACACACAATGTTTGCGTGCGTTTGTAGGTCAAGGGGGGATCGTTGGTGGTTGTTTATGCAGAGACTATGAGGAAGCAGAGTGACTGTGAGAACCTGAGTCTTGGACACCCTGGACTTCTTGTCTTTCTCAGTCACCAAGGAGTAAAGCGTTTGAGCAGATCTAGATGCACAGCAGCTGTAAAAATAGGAAGGAGAAGGAAAGCATGATTCATGTGATGGAGGATTACTGTAGCTTGCATACTGTTTTACTATATTATGAAGAGGATGCAAATAATGTACCCAAGTCAGGCCTCATCAGCCAGCTCCCACAGTGACTCAGACCAGTTTGATGAGGGGATATCTGTGACTTAAAACATGCTATAACTACAATTATTGCCAGTGATTTTTTTTTCCTTTTGAATGATTCCCTCAAAGATTTTTGCTAGTGGTGTGTTTAAGTTTAGCAAAAAGTGTGTAAACTCTCACTTTTATCCAAAGGATTTCTTAATCTAACATTGAGGCTGCTGCACTAAGCCACTCTTGTGTCAGAAGCACTTTTGCACTTTCAGTATGTTTTGGGCCTCTAGTGTAGCATCGTCTGATGGACTTGGGATAAATCACACTCATTCATCCTATGTAGTCTCAGAAAAGTTAACATATCACAGGGGCGGAAAAGTTGTGTTATCTTTGTCAATTTTACGTAAATACTCTATTAAGTGCTCCTGAACTGGTATATTATCCATAAGACATGGGTTGAGAAAAATATTCTAAAGTACACAGCATTCTCTTTGGGTCGCTCTTTGGCTTGGCCTCGCCACCCGCCTCGCACGCAGGCATGTGAAGCAAGAGAGGTTTGGTATGGTTGAAGCACAGAAGCCACTTTCTCTATCCCAGCCTCCAGCACTGGTCTCCAGTGAGCCTGAGCAGGTCTGAGGGGAACAACGTGAGCTCTGCCAGGGCCTTTGGTTTGTTCCTCAGCCTTGAGTCAGCCGCTGACCTATAATGAGGCCTCCTGTTCAACATAGCAAAGGCAATGGGGAGAGTGGAAAAGAATTTACAGTAAACCGAGTTGACCGAGGTTGTTGATCAACTAGAGATTAGTCCTGTAAATACAGGTTTGGTTCTATTAGATACACTACAATGCCTTAATAGTGCTCAATTAGTAATAGTTATGTTGTTTCTGTCCATTCTTGGAGAGAGTTGAATGTCTTGATGTACCTTCTCGTCCGTGCAGGTGTTGACTGAGCCAATTGAGCAGGATCCTGCAGAAGTCTGTCAGACTGGTTAAATCAGTGGCAGTGTTGTCTATGTTGGTCGGACCCAGCTCTGATCCTGCTGAATCAGTGGACATGTTGTCTCAGTAGTGCTGTCCTGTCCAGCATGGATAAGATCAATACTGATGTTGTGTAGTGTTGGGACAGCATTGACTGGATCAGTACTGGTTCTGTTCCAGCAACCATGGGTCAGTGCTGCACACTCTCTGTGGCTGAGCTGTGGCTATATGAATGGCTTCTTGCTGTGGCCGTACAGAGCGTCATTCTTCTCACCCTCATCTGATGCTGACATCCGAGGGGGAAGCCCAGGGAGCCGGCAGGCTAAATGTTTTTCTATCCCCCTGGTAGGAATGGACGTATCGGGTGCTGTTTTAATGCGTTTAAAGTAGAAAAACAAGGCAGTGTCCAATGACTGAAGGTAGAAACGACAGGGACAGTAGTGAAAACAGACTGTGGCTCGGGCTGTTTGCCCTCCCCTTGCAATATACAGGGGGAATGGCGAAAACATCCAGTCCAGTGACAGACTCATCATTAATGCTCTGGGTTTGTTTGTCTTAAGAGTTATTTGCCCACTTTGCCATTTCCCCAAGAATTTTAAATACCTCTACCCCCTTAGCCCTCATTGGGTCCCTGCTTAAATAGTCCAACTCAGTGGGGGTCCACTATCCCCAAGCTCCTGTCCTCCCCACTGTTGCCAGGTCTAGATGGGACAAAGTGAGCATTCCAGCAACACGACTCCAACACCCAAACTGACCTGCTCCCCTCCCCCTCAGACAGGGATTTTTTTTAACCCTGCACCCATTCTCCTCTACACCTATAACTGTGTCTGTGAAGGTTCCCATGCAGAGACAGTTTTTTCACATGAAACTCCAAAATTAATTTATCTCTTTCGCTCAGCTCAAAGTTGTCATTTTATCTGTATCCCTCACTCCTCTGGTTCCCTTTTTATGTAACAACACAGATGCCAGAAGTTTGGCTGTGCCAGACAGACATACAAATACTTAACACCAGCACATTTCACCTCCCCACTCTGGGGGCAGCACTGACACAGCTCATTTGTCAAGCACAACTGACAAGAGGGAATGAGCGTCCAGTTGATCTCAATGCCTCAGAGAGAGGAATATTTGTGAATTTTAAAATAAAGGCATCCTGAAGCTGGTAGGGGAGAAGCAGGGAGGAGCATTGGGGTGAAGATGAATAGGGTCCTGTGCTCAGCCCCTGGGTGGACTGAACCCCTCTGTCTGTGCTTTTTTCGGTCTTGGCACACAGGACTGCCTGTGAGGAGTGGGTCGGAAGCAGGAAGTGGTTGTGTAAGGCGATCTGCAGATGCAGCACAGAGCCGCTTTTCAGCAGCAGACCCCTTGGTCCCGTTCTGCACAGCGACACATCAGGTAGTCCTCCTGCTGCAGCCACAGCAAGACACAGGCCACACCCATATGGGACCAATAGGCAGAGAGAGGGGAGAGATGACAGGAAAAGATAATAGGGGACAGAAAGAGGGTGAACAAAGTTGGGAATGATGTAGAAAGGTGATGGAGTGCAAGGACAAATGACAGTGTTGGCTTGTGCATCTCTAGTCCCCAATTAGATAGAAAAAGATGTTTACCAAAGTTTGTCATGTCTGGAGGACAAATTGTTATCCATGAAATCAAAGCAAGAAATAGTGAAAATGAATATGTTGTTACTTTACTGAAAATGGAGATGGAAGATCTAACTAAAGATGAACAGCAGGTACATTTTTCAATAGCACATTATAGAGAAACCTGGTGAACTATTAACTGTCTGTTGCAGAAAAACTGCTGTATTATACCATCTGACTGGCACTCAAAGCCCCAGGAGTTCGAATCTGTCTCCTTTCTGCTTGACTTCCTTTCCTCTTCCTCATATCCCCCCTTCTTCCCTCTTTTGGGTTTTTGGATTTCCCAAGCGACTTAATTGTTGTAGGTGAATTGCTGAACTCTGTTATATCTGATTTCAGATCCTGTAACTGCCCAAGGTAATTCCCCCCTGCTTAGTGTTTATAGATAGTTTTTGCAGCTGCAAATAAAAAGAGCCTCACTCACAAAGGTGGCCCATTGACAAAACACTTAGTTTAAACACGGTGCAGGAATTTGAGGCACTCCAACTAGTCCATCACTCTGCCCTTCATTTTGCTTTAATTGTGTTGGCAATTTCCAAACCATTACCATAAAGTGGTTTTGAGCAGGATGCATACCACCTCGTCTCCCACAGTGCAAAATAAACAAGCACAGTATAAGAATAAAGTTAGAATCCTGCTGAAATGTCACTAAATGACAACTCAACTAAGCTTCACTTGGTATGAATGAGGCTATTGTTTGAACAGGATTCATTGTTATTGTTTCCAAGCACTACTCTGGTTGCAACTAAGCTGCTGAAGTGGACCAAAGTGTCGGGGGCCCCAAAATAGAAACAATTATTTAATGGTGTTTGTTCGGGCAGGGCAGCTTTTGTGTGTGAGTGTGTCAATAAGAGTGGGAACTTCAGTAGTAGTTTGACCGTACTTTAGAAATGTACAATGTTTTACTGAAAAAGAGTTTGCGGTTTGTATTATTGTGACATAGATTAAAGTGTGATGAAGTGATCTGGTCAAATCTATGTCTCTGGCAAACCGTTTAGCTCCAGTGAGCCTTTGAAGGTCTGCCCAGGCCAGGGAAAGCTTTGAGAGCCGAGACACAACAGAGAGAAACACAGACAGAATCCAGCTCTCTGTCCCAGCATAACGCTAATAAAACCAAACAAATGAAAAGCCTGCACTGCCACCAAACCTACTGTTTTGTGACTACGTATATTTTCGAATACCATGTCATGCATTGACTCGGGCTACTTAGGAAAGCCTGGGTCGTAATTAGGTTATTTGGACATTTCCTTGGACTATTTAAAGGGAGGCAGGCAGGCTGAATTTGGAAAATGCTGGTACTGACTCACGCACACTGTGCCTGGAATTCCCTCTTTACCATTGGCCAGGGGACTACTGATTTTGGCATTGGTGCAAATTGGACTGAAGTATATTACTCAGTGTTTTTTTTCTTTGCTACCCTTTCCACCCTTCCCTTACCATACGTACTGGAATAGTGCCGGAGAAAGAAACTCGCCCTGAAACACTTAACTCTAAATAACCTCAGCTCATGATCTTATTCTTTGAGTTAGCTGTGTTACTTCTAGCATTAAGCTACGACTGGCAATCATGCGCTTGCTCCAGTAATTTCATCCTAAATCTTCTACAAATGTTTGGATTCCTCTTAGCACCAACCCAAACCTGCCACTCTGTTCCTGTGACCTAATACCAAACTGAAGAGATCTGCGTTCATGTGCATGTGGGTTGGAGAAATAAAGAAGGAAGTAAGTAAAGAGGCAGGATGGTGCATCTGGCACTGTGGTTTGAAGCAGAGGAATTTAAGACGGTGGAAGTTTACTGATGATGGTTTTCAGGTCCTATTCTTTTCTCCGTCCCACCCTCCTGGTTTTGTTTCAGAGCTGTTTCTCTCTGCATACATCGCATATTACCTTGTGCCAAGTGTATGGGAAATGAATCACTTCCTGTCACATTGCTCTCCCTTTGATTTAAATGTCTGTGTGCTAGCCTGTGACCCCAGCAAGACAGCATTGAATTTGACTGGAACACTTTGATTCATCTACTGGGGGTTAGAAAAGTAACATTATACCTAGTACTATAAAAACCCACTAACAATCTGCACGTCAGTCACACAATATATTCTGAAATTATACATGAAAGCACTTGCATGTTTAAATATTGGACAACCACACTCACAGAGATGCACATAAATACAATTATACCCATTTGAGTGTCTAATGTAGTCACGCACTCATGTGATTATGTGCATTTGTGTAAAAAAGTGAAACGCTTTCCTAATTGCAAACATGAACTTAGACCAATGGATCATTCACAAATAGTGCTTTTGTATATCCACCAGCTCTGTATCCTCACAGGAAAACTGTATTTCATGAGAATTAGCTTGTTTCATTTGGCATTGATATGTGGTGCATTTATGTAGCCTACTTTCTCAAGGTTTAAGGAAAACCCCTTTCACCGCCTCGTGTTGGAACTTGACGGTCGGCCTCTTGTGTGGAGATACACGTAAAGAAACACTCCTTAAGTATAACAAGCAAAGGTCTTACATGAAGGTGAAAGGTTATGAGTGTGGCCTGCAGGTACATGGAGGTTTAGACCAAACGTTTATACTGATATAGATAGATTTTGTTCACTTCCAACCTGCCAGAGTCACATTTCAAAATAATTCTTCCCAAATGTCACTCCAGAAAAAGAGCCTATCACTCCTTTTCTTCCATATTTGTGGTAAAAACAAACAAACAAAAAAAACATTCAGCACAAGGTGATTGTTTGGAGGAATCGCCGAAAATTAGGCCAGGATGTCACATTTATTTGAGCAAGATTAAACATTTTATATGGTCTGTACTGTACTTATTTATTTCAAAAGAACACGTGAAAATGTGCAATTCCAGATGCTGGTAGGTTTGCATTTAGTTCTTTTGCAGGAGAATATAGAATTCCCTCACTGGTCAAAACATTAGCCCTCACTGTGAAGCAGCAGCCTTACGCCACCTGTGAAAATCATTAGCAAGCTTTTGTGACACTACACCCTTAGTTCTGCTGTTCAAATATGTGTATTGCTGAATATGTTTTTTTGCCATTTCTGCATTATGAATGAGGATAAAGGAGCTTCTGTCAAAACATGTGGGGTTGGTGACACAAGGACACAGTTATCTACAGCCCTGCCTGCCCGTGCATGCTTGTCTTAGATGAGATTCTTAATTGATTCATGGGAGGGAGGGTGATGGGTCATTGAGGCTGCGTCCCCTGAGGCCACTGACACTCAGGTTGTAAGTCTGCTTCTGCACATCCAGTCCTCTCTCTTTACTTTCACCTATGTGGTAGTGGGCCTGAACTCGTCTCACTGCCTATGGCCTCCTTGTGCTAGAGGATATGCGAATGTTAATGGAGCAAAACATTCAGTTCCGACATACATAAAAAGCTTCCTCTGTAATACATTCCTAAATTAGCATTGATCAATGGGAGTATAATGGGAGTAATAATTCGTAGAAACCTCTGAATGTATATAAATCTGCATGCTATTGTAGCTCTTATGTGTTAGTGTGCCTGAGCTGTTTGCATCTGCCTGTGGGTTTGCACACATGAATGCTCATGTCCATATAGAACTGAAAGAATGAAGATGAGAAAGGGAGAGAAAATTGTTACAATTACATTTGTCACATCAGTGAATTAAAAAGTAACTTTACCCAGTCAACTTTTAATTGCTGTGAATACAAGATTGAAATGGGAATAGGGAATAGATTTCTTTTTTGACTTCTTTCTTTGTTGTTTTTTGCTGGTTCGCTTCTCTTTAGCATTTTAAAGTACAATTAAAACTAAAGATTTATGATTTCCTTTTAGTGTGGGGCAGAATCCGTAGAAGCCAAGACTGCCGTATTTTATTCTTCACCTCTTGTTTATGTGTGTGGTGGGTCCATCCACCACATCCAGATTCATTAGTTTTCAACCCGTGACCACTTTAAAATAACTGCTTACCTTTTGTTTAATTACTGAGTTCAAGACTTCTCTTAAGGTGTGTGGTTTGATGAAGAAAATATTGATTGAGTGTCCCTTACCTTCTATATATCAAAATAGTTGTAGCCAGTACAGGTTATCTTTTTAAGTTCCAATCTTCTTAGTGCGTACTTTAATATAAACTCTTTGTTAAATATTCACCCATTAAAATGTAGTAGTGTAGCCTCAGACATATCTACAATAATTAAGTTTAAGGTTACAAAGCCCCCCCCAGTCCATCTCTAAGTTTCTTTTACATTTAATAAAAAAATGTAATAAAGAGGCAACCAAATACTTTGGCCCAGGCAGAAAAGGGGACAAGCAAATATTGATATGCTGAAAAAAGGAATGCAGGAGAAATAAAACCCCAAAAAAGGATTTTGTTTATTAAGGATAAGCTTATCATAGTTATAAGTGAGTGAGGAAAGTTTGTCTTGCCCTTTCACTAATATCCTGTTCTACTCAGTCATGTTTTAAAGTCTATCACACACTTTACCCATTTATTGCATAGCCACACAAATAATATTCCATTAGCATGCAGAAATAAAGGAAGCTGTGTCAAAAAGAGGAAAAAGTAACCTTTAAACAGGCTAAAACTAAGATTCCATCATGTTTGTGGAATGCTGTGGTTAGTAATATGGAAACAGACTAGTCCAGAATCCAGTGGTTAGAAAATAAATAAATAAAAGAAAAAACTCGTCTGAGAAAGAGGAAAAACTCGGGAGGGGGTAAGGGGAGCCTCTGGAATTACACACCAAAACCCCCTAAGACAGACACACATGCATGCTCACAGACGCATACTGAGACACTCATACACACACCACACATACACTCCTTCCATCTTCCCCACTGCGCAGCTAACCACATTGGGTTATGGGTGGGGTTAGGGGTGGTGAAGGTAGGGAGGCACGAGTATAACAAGCCTCTTTTAGTGCTCCGCTTACTCTTTTGTTTGAAGTGCTACAACGTTGGTTTCTCCAGCATCTTTCAAATATTCTAAAGGCCTCTGACAAAACGTCACCAGTATAGAGGAAGACTGGTGACTCATTAATTATCTATAAATCATAAATTGGGAATGTTTTTAAACTGCTGACAGACCACTACTGATCACACTTCCACATCCAGAGCTTCTGTCTTAATAACTGTGTGGTGGTATAGTTATGAAAGCATTCTGGGCTGTCCTCACATCGCTGACATTTCTCTCCTCATAGTTTGCCTTTGAATGAATGTAAGTGCAGAGATCTTAAAAGCAAATTACTTGCATAATGGATGTTTCCAAAAATACAGAAGTGTAGGCAGGCATGCTGGCCGAGGTGTTGGCGGCGCGCCCGATCATGGGCCTGGGCCCGCCGTTCTCACTGTGCATTCCCTTCCCTGGACCTGCCATGCTGAGAGGGGTGTAAGGAGAGCAGTCAGACATCCTTTATTGTGCCACCTGATTCTCCCCCCTGCATCCCTCATATTTCACAGCCTACTGAGCAATGCAGCATACTGAATATAACCCCAATCACGTCCTGACACTCATCCCTTTGTATGATTTTCCCACACAATGGCTTTTCCTACTCAAGATCTTCCTCCTCTCCTCTCCATCACCTCTGATCTCATCACCCCTCATCTTCATCTTTCATTTGTCTTCTCTCTCTCAGTGGTCTTTAAGACTACTGTGTGGTAATATTTCAGTGAGTGAGCATCTGGAAAAGCTGAACAAGTTGGGAAATTCCCGCTAATGCCAGTTATTGATTTACGTTATTATAAAGGGATCCATTGTTTGTAAAAGTGGATTGCTCTGCCTGCTGCTGCCCTTCACTTGGTTCTAATAAGGCTTTGTGTCTCTGGAGAGTCATTGTCTTCAGGATCTCACTGTTTTGTGTGGTATCTTACGCAAATGTTAAATTGCTTCCTTGTTAAGATTGCCTATCTTAGTAGCTGTGGTCTGCTTTTACCATTTCTTTTAGCCACCTGTGGGTGCTCTCCTGTTACAGAACACACATCAACAGAAAGAGCCTGTAGTCTTTTAAGTTAACTGACTTGTTGTGAGTTTATTGGGGGCTTTGGCCTCTTGGAAAATAGAAATTGCAAAAGCAATTATGAGCTTAAGGCACTGATGTGATGAGTTGACAGAGATTTTCAGTGTTACCAGTATATTTTCTCTCAATCCAACACTACATACATCCTGCACCAAAATGACAGGAAAAAGACTTACAGGAAATTGAGTTTTCATTCAAGCACCTTTTACCCACTCCCTCAACTCTGAGAGAAACCAATACATGCCCCTGTGCAAGTTATGAAAAGATATCCAGTTTCTCCAGTTTAGGTCTAGCTATGTATTTGCACACACACAAAGACACGTGCACCTATACCACAAAAACACCAGTTCTTCAACACTCAGCAATCTCAAGCATCGGGGTGATGTTGTGGTGAAGCCATATGGGGCGCCGCTGCTTGAGAAACTAGGTGATTAGACAGAAGGCCTAAACAACACACACACACACACACACAGACAAACAGTCTTAATTGACTTGTAAAACTCCACTGACACATTTATGGAACAGATTTTAGACCAGTCATGTAGGATTTGATATCAACTTGTGCCCAGCTTGCAATTTGGTCACCACCCCACTGTCTTTCTATGCAGTTAAAGAGCAATTTATACTTTTTCAAGATAAAACTGAATAAGCTGTACCAAATTGTGGGTTGATATGAGTAAAAGTCTGGCTTGTGTGGAGAAGATTGGTTCAGGGGAAGAGCTGCTCGGGGCTGTAGGGGAAGTTGACAAGGCATTTGTTCGGACATAAATGACCCCTTACCCTTTGTAAACTGACAGCTCAGGCTTTGGTGCTACTTCTGTAAGGTCCCTGCGATCCTCATACTGCTCTTTTTGTTGCTGAAGGCATTCATCTTCTACCTCAAACCTCAACAGCCGGTCTGGGCAAATACAATTGGGTCTATGATGTATGATTGTGACTGTTGACTCTGCGGAGCTGGATCAAGTACTTCCTGGTGGAGATGCTGGCAGGGCTATTCACACCAGTTTCCCCAACCGGTGGCAGAGGTAGCTGCAGACACTCTGGCTTTCAGATTCTGTAGAGCTGTAGAGGGTATGTGACTTTTCACAACCAGGCCTAACTCAGCCAGGTCTCAGCCTCAAGCCTCCCTCCCTACCTGCTAAATACCTCTGGGAGGTTTACTAGAGGATGAGACAAGGAAACACATGGCAGAGAGTGATGGGAGGGTCATATCTCACTATTCCATTTGTCAGGTGGTATCTGGACACAATGACTACTGGTCTGTGGATGTAAAGATAGCCCTCAAGCCAGAATGCTATAGGCCAAGCCATCTTATCTGATTTCTGCCTCCCCAGGTCTTCTCCTCCTCTCTCTGCCTGTGAGTGGGCCTTGACTTTATACACTGAATAAATGTTCCCTCTGGGACCACATGTCTGCAGCAGGGGCCACTAAAGCCTCTCCAGTCCACTCCTCTGGAGCTGTGAGCTCTAATTTACACTGTAAAGCAGTCAAGACACTATGCAGTTTTTAGACTTATACCATTAATAAGGCAACAAAACAAGTCTTTAAGAAATGATGTGCTTTTAATTGTGAACAGGACTATATGTCATAATTGTAGGTGGTTTGGTTATTTTACCAGGGTTCACAAATAATTTATTTGTGTGCAATTTGTCATCGTCTCCCTGATAATCAGAGATGATGTTGTGTCAAACAATCTTATCATAACCTCAGTGCTTACATGATCAGATACGATCTCTATGAAAGGAATCTAGGTGTGTTGCAGAGTGTGTTGTGCATGGAGCCTTCACAATAGAGTTAACTGCACTCTGGGAATATTGCTGCATGTTTTAAAGAGACCATTGTCAATTACCACACGTGCTACAATTCATATTTACTACACTGCATGCATTGTTTGGCTGTGGGGCCTTACCTCATATTGTTGCATGGTGATAATGGTCTTTTTGCAAACTTAGAACCCAGTCCTTTAATTAAATCAATACATTACCATCAGATAGCTAATAAAGGATAAGCCCCTGGACTAGTAGAGAGACATTCAGGCATTCAGGAAATGGATGAAAACATCTGATGCTGATCTTAAAATGACCCTGAGATGGACCCTGTATCTTTGAGTCTATGCAAAGGAATATATAATCAAACGCATTTGTTACTCCAACTTGATAACAGGACATTGAAATAATTGTCATTTATTTTGTGCTCTAATTTATTATGTCAGAATTATCAATCCATTGCATATATTTTAGGAGACCCCCTTTAGGAGGCCCAATGCAAAGCTCACATGTGCCACATTCATACGGCAATACTGGAATGTAATTGTACAGTTTTTGCTCACTCCTCCGAGACCAAGACCCTCCTAAGAAAACCACAAGAGCACCACAAAAACTGAATGGGTCTTGCTCAAGGACACTATAGCAGGATGGATGGTAGCCAAAACTACCTTGAACCCAAGGCTTGATCCCAAATCCTCTGGCTAAATGGTGGTTTCCCCAAGCTCTAGTCCACCCACAACATTGGATTTGGTAATAGCCAGGGGAAGCAGACAAGAAGGTGTGATGGAAGTTTGGTTACCAGGTGTAGAAATTACATTTTGGTGCTGACTCCAAGTTTCTTCTGGTCTGGCCTCAAAAGAAGCTGAAGCTGTGAAGGGCCAAAGTAAACTGGAAGCTGTGTCTGGGATGTCTGTGGAAAGGCAACCAACGTCAGTGTGCCCACAGTTCTCACTGTCTAATGGCTCACTGACTAATCCCTGATATTCCTCCATGATCTAAACCTGCAGCCCTCTGTAGCAATAGAACACTGTGGCATTGTGTCCCTACTCTTAAGGAGTCTGTGATTCATTTACTGGCAGTGCTTTTTGGATCCATGAACTATATTTTTCTCATCCTCAGTACTGTAGTGAACTTCATCATTTCAAAACCCAATTGGTTTCTTTATGTGATTGTTTATGTGGAGGATTTTGACTGTGATATTATGATCCAACACTCAGATGAAACTGTATTTAATTGTTTGAAATGTATTTTTATTGTTTTCAGGAATAAAGCATTTAAGTGTTAGTAGTATTTCCAAGACTTGAAGTATGAGTTTGGCAGTATTTTGAAATTCCCTATTGATTACACTGGTTCTTTGTGCAATGACTGCACCACTGTGAAATGCTGCAATAGTGCTCTCTTCTGGCAGAAACTAGGAATATTGTAATTGTTCTTAATCTCACGCATGAAAGTGGATGTTGGAATATTTGATTTAAGAATATATCTTCTGAACATACCTTGTAATAACTTTGTTTCATGTAGAAATTCCTCACGTTTTATTTTCCAGACTAATACCTGGACTAAAGATGTTTTTTTGCTTTTATGAATTGTGTGTAGTGCTTTGCTTGTATTGCCAAGTTTCATTTGAAAAAGCACATAATATTATCACCTACATAATTTTCTTAAATTTAACAGTAAAAGCTTGTCATCTGATCCTCTCTATTCTCTTTTCCTTCCAGGTCTGCTTTGCTCTGGTGCCAGATCAGCAATTCACAATGGAAGTGAAGAAATGAGCCTGCAGCGAACATCCCTGTCCCTGCAGTTCCTGCCACTGGATGTTTACTGATTCATACTATCTTGAAGACGATGCCCCTGTCTCCCAGATAACACTTCTGAGGACCAGGCCTTCACCGCACGCATTGTGCACCATGGCAGGAGAGACTCAGCGAATGCATGCTGTCAAAGAGCTGGATGCTGAGTCCAAACTGCAGGATGAGGGGACAGCACTGGAACAGCAGAGTGACAAAACCACAAAGGAGTCTTCTGAGCACTTTTCAAGCACAGGCACTGAGGCCAGAGCCAGCAGCAGAGGGGACAAAGTTGAAAAACTAGAGAAAGAAAGGGACTGTCCTCAGCAGCGTGAGGCTGTCATACGACCACAGCAGGCAGGGAAGATTGACTTCAGGTCACTGCAGAACCGATCAAAATTTGCCACTGACAGGACTTGGTCGAGCGGCAAAGGCAGCCCCCAGTCCCCGAGTGGAAAGGGCCGAAGCCGAGAGAGGGGGAAGCGGTCAGGAAAGACAGAGCGTAGCAACCCGCAGCAGTTGTACAGACTTAGCATCACAAATCCACGCTCCAACCCCAACATTGGTATTGCCTACCCACAGCAAAAGGTTTCACCACCCAAGAAGTTGGAGACTAGTCGTGGCCCTGTCTCGGGCAGCTACAGATTCCACGTTCCCAGTATACCAGAGAGAGAGGCCGAACTACAGCAAGAAGAGCTCAACTACAGCCGCTGCTTCCAGGACGCCTCCTCTAACCTTACCTCCCCAAGCTATACCTCACAGGCACTGGGCTCCTCAAGTGGAATGTCATCCCACCCACATCCACCCCTGTCACAGCAGCAGCAACAGCCTGTCTCAATGGAGAACACCAGCGCACAGCATGGCAGCAAGCTGATTCTGGCTGACTTTCAACTGAGTGGCTCTAATGCATGGCAGTCTCCTGAAAGGACCTTTAACGGTGCTAACTATGGGGTTTCATCACAGAAATCAACTGCCCTTACAGAAGGACATAAGGCAAATGCCTTTTTGCCTGGTCCATTTCAATATGGATATAATTTTCTGGAAGAATCAACCTCTGACTCTTTTCCCTGCAAACAGAACCCTCAATCCCAAGACTTTACAGACTCTTCCCAAGGTGCTGTTCACATAACCCACAACTCTTTTTCCTTTACACCTGGAGAAGGGCAAAACATTGCTCAGAACAGCACTCAGTTCAGTAATGAACAGCAGCCGGAGGATAGAAACTCTTATCCTCAACCCCCGCAGTCACAGTTTATTCAAGGAATAACATCCTCCATCCAGTGTCCTAGGAATCTGAGTGAAGACTCAACCAGCAGTGACAGCTCTGGCTCCAGCTCACAGCAGTCAGAGCAGGGGAAGACTGCCCTGCCTGAAAGCACAGACACTATTGGACAGGCAGACAGTAGGGATGCAGCCATCACCTCGGGAAATAAGAGGAACTGTCACCAAAAAGACACAGCTGCCAACCAAAGAACACTCATTCAAGGGAGTGTGCACCATGCAAGAAATATTTCACAAGGTCCAGGCTCCCAAATGAACTTTCCAAGCAAAATATTTAACAACCCTCCAGTCAGTAACATTCACACAGGCTCAATGGCCTTTGATAAAAACATCAGTAATAAGGTTCTAAATAGATTACCACACTCATGGGAGGGGCCTAAGAAGACATATTCACTAGCTGATCAAAACACAATTCAGTATACTGATATGAATGACAAGTTTCACTTCTCACAGAACCAGCCAGCACTCAACCAAAGACCAAATTCATCTAAAAATAGCAGAATGCCTTGGCAGCAGATACGACCAACCTCTGCCATGCCAAACAAAAACAGAATCGAGTTATCTAGGCAAATAAGCAATCAAAAATTGGCTTACATGGTTTCCCCCTCTGACTGGCAGGATGATAGTAAATCACTTAAACATAGTTCCTTGAAAAACCCCAGCTCATTTCAGAACAGCAGAACTAGTGATGGGTTTTCAAACCAAAGACAGGAGACTGTAAAACATAGCACTAATACAGTCTCAACGTTTAAAGTAGAGATGAGCCACGCACAAGTATGTGAATCCAAAAATAAGGCAGTATATTTTGGACTCAATCAGTCTCTTCCAGCAGCATCATCAAGAAACTATAGCTATCCTCCATTACAGGTCCCACCTATGGGACTTATGATGGTATCACCTTATGAATCTCCTTTGCCCTCACCAGTTCATAACCCTGCATCTAGTAGTACCTGCTCTTCCCTCTCCCCAGCATCCACAAGTCCTGTTAACATCTGTTCAGAGGACAGTCAAATGTCAAAGTCAGCACCCCCTCACCCATTTTATCATCAGCCCCAGGCCAAAACACAGTTAGCTTCAGATCACCTGAGCTCTCACCCTCACCAGTTTCATTCCGATGCTCCACGAAACCTTCCCTATGCACCAGACAGAGCCAAAGAGGACATGATGAGCTACCTGCAAAACAGCCAACATCCAAAGACTACTATGGATGTAAACAAAGGTTACATGGACAGTTTTGGGGTGGAACATCACCAGCCTCCACCACCGTACTCTGCACATCAGCTGTTAGCAACCTCATTAGCTGCAGCAAATCTTGACCAGTTAGATGTGCTTCTGACATGCAAGCAGTGTGATCAGAACTTCAACAACCTGGCTTCATTTCTAGGCCATAAGCAATACTGTGCTCAGCATACATTTGCACAAAATGATCTCAAAGACATATCAAAGATGGAGGAAAGCAGAAAGTTTCATGCAGAGCCAGCAAAAGCAGTGTCATCTGTGTCAAATATTTCTATGTCAAGGTGCCCATCTGACCTTCACCTATCCTTGTTGGGTCTCAATACAAATGGAGAATTGATATCAGACAGTGAAACTAAAGGAGACAATAAGGATGATCCACTGAAACTCAACTTGTTCTCTGGTCCTGGTAATCTCCCTGTCCCTCTCCCTGAGCTGGAAATGGAGGATGCCAAATTAGACAGCCTAATCACAGAAGCCTTGAATGGACTGGGATATCAGTCAGACAATGCAGAGATAGACAGTAGCTTTATTGATGCATTTGCTGATGATGACCTCACCACTGTTAAAGCAACATCAAACAAGCAATGTCTGAAAACCAAAGAATCCCTGGTCTTTGAGAGCAAAAATAAACAAGCAGAAGATGATGACAGGTCTTTCACACAGGGAAAGTATTTTTATGACTCTGATGTCGAGAGCCCCGAGACAGAAAAACAGTACACAGAAAGCAAACTTGAGAAAATATCTCTGAATTTGGAACAAGATGAGAAAATGAACATAAAAAAAGCATCTCAGAAAAATTCAAGAATTGCCTCAAGGGAGAAGACAAGGGAACAAGACAGCAAAGTGAAAGAGGCAAGAAAACTGTGCAAGAGTGAGGACGAAAACATAAGAACACAAAGGTTTCTCTTATCCAGCAAGTTTTCTGAGCGTTGTGGTGTTAAAAGCTTTCAGGACAGCTCTGCACTTCGAGGGTCAACACCCTCACAGGCCTCCACATCTCCAATCTCAAGAACTGCAGTGAAAGAGAGCAAGAGGAAAAGCACTGGAGGGGGCACCTGGAGCAAAGAACTTATTCACAAAATAGTTCAACAGAAAAATAAGCTCCATAAGCTCCATGTTAAAGGTACCAAAAACCTCCAGTTTTCCTTAGTGATGGAGAGACTGACTCCCACTGTACAGAACCCTGCATTTGGAGAATACGACTATGTCTCGGACTCAGATGATGAATGTGAGCCTGTAAAGATAGCAAGCCAAGGCAGGCTGAATCAAAGCAGTCGGTGTAAATACACATACACTAAAGAGTGCAAATGGCGAGCAAGGAGTGAGAGGGACCAGGCTGCATGGAGACATGAGTCGAAGGAGTGTTTTGAGGTGAAAAAAAGCAAGGAGGTTTCTCTCTCTCCTGACAAACATGGTTCTCACCAGAGACTCAGGAGGAGGGGTAGCAGGTCATCAACAAGCAGTGAACTCAGCACATCTGTGAGTGTTTCAAGTGATAGTATCAACAGCCCCAAAAGCACGGACCGCACTGACTCAGACTGTGAGAAAAAGACAGACATGAAAAAGAAAGAGTCCCCGCAGAAGTTATGTAAGGAGTCCAGCACACTAGCACTGTCATTCACTAAATCTGTCAAGAAGTACAATACTGACAAAGCCATTCTTTCTGATAACAAAGACAGTACAGAGGATCCAAAGAAGTATCATTTAAATCCAGATGTTACTGATACAGTGTCATCCTTACAAAAAACAAAAGACACAATCAACAACTTTGAAAAAAGCAGAAGCTCTCATACAAAATCAAGAGAGAAGCTGGTGTCTCACAGAAAAGAAACTAGCACGGCAGTCAGTACAGATAGAAACACCCTACAGAGAACAGACAATATGTGCCCCAAAGAAGAACCAACACTGTGTTGTAGTACAGATAACAAGCCACTACAGTTTGATTCACACTCTCCCATCATCAACAAAGAAGCGGATTTCAGTATTGACAGAAACACAAAGGGCAAAAGAAGAGATGGGCCCCATGCCACACAGCCAGAGCTATCAGACAGTACCACATTGGAAAAACAGAGTGACAGTGTCTGCATAGTGAAAGAGACTGTCACTTTAGTCAATGACCTAGACAAACACAAGCCTGCATCTCTCTGCACCTCTTTGATGGATGAGGTATGCCTATCTCCAACTGAAAACGGAGGCCCATTGATACAAAAAGATGCACTCCACCTCATGCCCTACCCACTGGATCAGGAACAGGTACTCATGAAATCCCCACTTTCATTTGACACCTCGTCAATGTTTGGGGACCTCGCAGGATTTGACAGTGGCCTTTACTCAGATATTCAGAAAGAGGGTTTCCATGAGAACACAGTTGATAAAAAGGAAGAGTTTGTGTCATCATTTTCTCCCTTTCTGGAACAAAGAGACTGGAACCTCATAGTTAGCCCTGTGCTACCAGATGAGATATCACAGTACAAAGGCAACTCTGAGAAATCAAATGAAAAGAAACCAGATTACAATCACGTATCTTTGTCTCTGCCAGAAAAAATTATTGACTACAGTACAAATCTCAACAGCTGTGCATCTGAGGATGAACTAGAAATAAAAAGAATAGTGAATGAGCTTGAAAACCAGTTGCAAACAACTAAGATTGAAAGTCCACCTTTACTAGCTCAGGATGTCCCCAAGCAGCTGCAAATGAGCAAATTTTCACCTTTGCGTTTGGGTGATGAGTCACAGAGTGGAGGCACTGGTCTGGATATGAGGTGCCCTGTCCAAACCATAGGTGTACCAGTGACCAGTTTGCCCTCAGAGCCTTTCACTGAATCATGGGCAAGTCCATTCCAGTTTGAGCTAATGGGTGGCCACCACAGTCACACTACAATTCACAATGAACCAGGGGCACTTGAACATTTTACTGAAAAAGAAGATGATACATCAAATTTGATCACCACAGCCTCCCATATGGAACATGCACAGCTCCACCATGACCAGAAATCAGAGGAGAGAAATGCTGAAAAAGAGACTCCTATAGAAACAAAGGAAGATATTTTAGAACAGAAGAGATATGCAGAAAACCTCATGAAAAGCCTGGAGGTGATTTCACACTCTATATTCAAAAAAGAACCTATTATATCAGAACACAAGGAGCCGAATGTCACCTCTCTCACAAGTCAACAACATCCAGAAATTGAATGTCAGCCAACTGATGCAGTTGAGAGAGAAGATCACAGTGAAAAGGAAGCAATTACTGGGAAGAAGAATATATTATCACCTCCAAATATCAATGAGCGGAAGAATGATATTGAATTCATTCTGAATGAGTCACAGTCATCTCTCTCTAACAGAACTGACCCTACAGTCGATAGAAACCAGCCCATTTCATCACAGCCAAGTGATCCAACAGAAAACAATGATAGCAAGGCTGAGACTAAAGTCACATCAGAAGTGGATATCATTGAGAATAGCAATTTGATTGAGTTTGCTCACTGCTCAAGTGTGGTGACACATGACCCACATGCAGTTGAGGAGTCCAGTGGGAATAGTACTGCAGCAGATAATGTGAATCAGTTGTTTAGAAGCAGTAGTGATGATCCAGCACATTTAACAATAGAAGGCTATCAGGAAGCTGAGGCAGTGAAGGGAATCACTGGTCAACCTGTTAGCCATCCTTTATCACCAGCTCTACCTGGCGCCAGTCTAGACATTGGCGACACAATTCAGGATGTGAATAAAACAGTACTTGAAGAACAATCCGCTGATAACCATGGTAATCCTGAACACATTGATTCATCACATGCTGGTGAATTGAAAGTGGCGTGTTCAGACGGTGTAATTGAGGAATTAACTGTTAAAATAGCAGAACAGGATCATTTGATTGGACTAGCTCCCTCTAAAAACTGCAGCACTGCTAAGACTTACAGTGCGAGTCCAACAACTGATACGTCATTGGAGATAGCCGCCACAGACAAGCCCTGCAGTCCAACAGTGGTGGAAACCAATACAGAAAGTACTAGTAACTTCTCACTGATGCAAGACACCCAGTCCGAGGGACAAAGTAATCACTTGGTTCTTTCACAGTCTGGTGGCATTATTGAAAGTGATTCCTGCAAGGTTTTTCCATTAATGGACTCATTAAAACCAGGTCTTGCCTTTGAGACAAGTCAAAAACAGGAAGAGATTTTAAATGTTCAGGACATCAAAGAACAACTTCCTATTGATTTCATGGCGAGTCACCAAAACTCACCATGCAGAGAAGAGATGGAAGGAAGTCACTGTCCTTTTCTACACACTGCCCCACCATCCAGTCCTCTTTTGTCAGCTTCTCATCCAACACCCATGCAAAAATGGGATATAGAAGAGGATTCATATCAGTCACAAAGCAAATGTAATAATGTGTGTGTTAACGAAGGTTCAATTCAAAATACGAAATCCATAAACAAAGAAGAAGACAGCAATGTCAAAGAGGCTTTAAACAGCAATGAACAACTGAGCACAACAGCCAAGATGGAGCATTCTTTGATATGTCCACCTCCCCTGAACATGGGAGTCATAGAGTCTAAAATCCCGAGCTCTGAAACCACCAGTCCCTCTTCACGTCCGGTGACTAGCTTAGTGGAACTACCAGATGTAGCAAATGGCCTTGAAAAGAGAGATCCAGTGTACAATTTCAAGCTCAGCTGTCTCAACTTCAGCAGCATCTCAGATGAACCTCCACAACTGAATCAATATGACTACATACCAATTTCACCAGCCAGTAAACTTGAAGAAATTCCAGAGATCAAGCAGAGTCCTAGAGATACCTGTGGACCATGTGACCTGAGCGTTAACCCTGCACTGAATTTTAACAAAACTGAAGCAGACACAGAGGTAACGATGAACTCTGCAGCTAAACTGAATTTATCAGATGAACCACTGGTCCTCGAGAAGAGTGTGACATTCACATGTTTTTCATTGGGTCTCTCACCTGAAATCAAAAACAAAGAATCCTCAGCTGGTCATGTAAATACAGACTTGGAAGTTTGCAATGATCCCGTTGGACCTGTAGAGCATTTGCATATTCATCCCGACCTGCTGAGAAAAGTTGAATCAGAGATTTTAGATTCTCACGAGCCTTGTGCTGAGGACAGTACAATTATCAGAAAAGACATTTCAGATGGTCCGCCCACTCCTAAGCCACTCATCATCTGTGAAAATGAACAAATGCCTCTTCCACCAGACCCATCAGAGAAGCAACCAACAATAGAGACTGGCCTGTGTTCATCAACGCGCAAAGTGCACAAAGAAATAACACAAAAAAAGACACAGAACAACAGTGCTCAACAGGGGAAAGTGCTCTGTGAAATCTGCTTCATGCGTTTCAGGACTGTGCCAGGGTTAAAAAGACATAAGGCCATGAAACATTTGGTCAGAACTGAAAACCGCATTGGACCGCAGAGCACAACATCAAGCCACCAGGGGACTATGCTTATTTATGAAGCATCACACACTACAGAGAAAGAACATAAAGATGATTCACAGACCTGCTACACTACAAAAATAGATGGGCTGCCTGAGTCAAGTAGCGCTCTCATATCTAAAGCAACAGAGACTGAGTCAGTCCTGGAGGAAATGGCATCTGAGAGAAGTGCAGTGGCAGTGGATGAAATAGGCCATCAAAACCCTCCGCTGCCAACAAAAGCAAAAAGGAACAACAAAGCTAGAAAGAACAAAAACAGTGAGGTATACATAAAGCCTAACCCTTTCTCTGATGAGCTTCTGAATATATTAAAAACAGACATACTTCAAGCTATAACTCCTGAATTCAAAAGCAGTGGACTACAAGAGCACCACAAATCTCCTGTGGACCAGGTGGAAATCAATGACAGAACTGTTACTGGAACAGAGAAATTCTCTCACCCTATTACTTCAAACTCAGACTTCGACAGTACACCTCGACATCCAACAATAGAGACAAATGTACTTAATGAAACTGAGGAGCTGAATCAAATCACTGATACAGAAGAAATTGAATGTTCAAGCATGACAGAGATGGCAAATGGGGAAGTATGTACAGATGTGGAAAGTGCTATATCTGTAAATACAGATATAATCAGAGAACCTGACGAGTCCAGAAAGTGTGCTGTAGAAGAGATGTGTGAACAGAAAAGATCAGAAGAGACCCTTGCCCAAGAGATTCTTAGAAAAGTGGCAGTCGAGATAAAATGTGAGAAAAACAGCAGCCCTTCAGACGAGGTACATCCTCTCTCCTGTTTGAATTCTTCCCCTCTCAGTCCTCCCGGCATCAGTCCTGATCTGAAGGCCTTACTTGACGATGACACCACTTTCTCACAGCTGTTCCCCAGAGATCAGGAGGCAAAAAGGAAAAAGTGCCCAAGGGTGTACAGCAAAAGAAACAAAAGACAGAAGCTATCGCCCGATTCAAATGGGACTCAGGACTACCCTAATTCAGAAGCCTTCAGGCAAAACAAAGATAAGTACATTGAAAACCAAGCAGAGCAGACATTCACTGACAATCAAACTAACCGCTGTAAATATGAGACAATATCTATTGATGATGCCATCTTGTTGAATATGTGCCACAACAGCACATTAAATACGGATGCCAAGCCATTGTCAGATGTTAAACAAAATTATCAGCAGGCTGTTCATGAGAATATTAAAGAACTTGGCAACAGCCTCTTGAATCCACTCGAGAGCACCATTGATAAATCTTCAATTGAATGGAGTGGCTCCAGTGACTTCAGTGGCTTTGATGCAGGCTCAGTGGTGACCTCTGACCCCAACACCTGTAAAGCAGAAGTGCCGACTGCACCCTGCCCCCTGCCCCTGCCCCTGGCCTCTGCCCTATGTACTGTAGAGCCATGTGTCACAGAGAGCATCCAAACCTTCCACAGCATTGACATCCAAAACATCAACACCACTTTTCAACTTCCTGAGATTCAGTTCTTTGACTCTAATAAAGAAATCTCAGTGGCTCCGCCTATTGCAACAGTTAAAGTGGAGAACAGAGCTGAGTCCAAGAAAGTAACGGAGCGTCGAGGAAGGAAAAGGCAAGATGCTGGAATAAAAGTCAAAGATAAGCAGTACAAGTGCAAAGTGTGTTTCACTTGGTTCCTCACCCTAGGCGAGCTGAACTTTCACAAACTCTCCCACAACCCCTCTCCGCCTCCAACCTGCTACATGTGTGTCCAGCGTAAGTTCAGCTCCAGGGAGCAATTGAGAGACCATCTGAGGGAGAAACATGCCAAAAACAAGACAGGTATCTGGACCTGTGGAATGTGCTTGAAGGAGATATCAGATGTGTGGATGTACAATGAACATTTACGAGAGCATGCCACTCAGTTTGCCCGGAGGGGTCAGACTCAAGGCTCCATGTTAGGCTTCATGCAGGAGACAGCTGTGAAGAACTTTATAACCTCCATCATGCAGCACCGCCCCAGCAAAGCCAGCAGAGAGTCCAGCAAAGCCACTAAAGAACAGGAAAAAGCTGTTGCTGCAGACAGCATTATGGGAGAGGGAAAAACCTTAGAGGGGGCTGAGCCAAAAGTTCACAAAACTAAAAGCAGCGGTGATGTAGGTGGGAAGCAGAGCACATTAACCCCACTTGAGGTCCTCCACAAAACAGAGACACCTAAAAGTGTAGAGATGCATCCCAACTGCAAAGATCCCTCAAGAGACTGCCACCACTGTGGGAAACAATTCCCCAAACCATTCAAACTCCAGAGACATTTAGTGGTTCACAATTTGGAAAAGATTTTCCTGTGTCACAAATGCCCTGTCTTTTATCAAGAGGCCCAAGAACTTAAAGGTCATCTGAAGAGAGCGCATGAAGAGGTGGATGAGCTGGATTCAAAACACACCACCCTCTACACCTGTGAGCTCTGTGCTGATGTCATGCATGTGATTAAAAAATCCTTCATCTGCAGCACCTGTAACTATACCTTCTCTAAGAAGGAACAGTTTGATCGTCACATGGAAAAGCACCTGTCAGGGGGGAACAAAATTTTCAAATTCCGTGGTGTTCTCAGACCTGTCAAAGCATCTACGTCCAAAGAAGATGAATGTGATTTCCCTGCAAGTAAGAAGAGGAGAATTCTCTCTGACAGTCTGCAAGAAAATAGCTCAGACAGCGGCATCGCCAGTGTAAACTCACTGCACTTAAATCAAAACTCTGAAACACAGTCTTCAAAACCCTCCATGTCCACAGCAGAAGACTCCACACAGACCATCACAAATGAATACCGCAGTAACACAAACAGTACAAATGTGAAGACAGAGGATATTGCTGAGGACTACTCTGAACTACTTGTAGAGCTGGAAAAATGTATTGATATGGGCTCCTCAGAGTCTACTACACCCAAGAAAGAGGATATTGACCCAACCACTTCACCTATTCTTGATAAAGAAGGTCATGGAAAATCAATAACTGACCCATGTGACGTGAAAGAGGAGAATGAGTCAGTCTGTATTAGGGCAGAGACAACCTCATGGTCAGCGTCTAGAGCGAGTAGTGGTGCAGGGGAGGAGATTTTTAAAGCTAAGGAAGACGTTGCTGAGAGTGAAACAGCTGAGACTGAAGAAAAAACAGATTCACTTTCACCTAATGAAGACTCTTTTGTCAGCTTAAAAGAAAATCAAATCATTGCAAAGACACCTGAGTTAGCAAAGCATGAATTAGCTGCTGATGTGATGGACCAACGGAGGGATGGTGAGCAGTGGCATCACATGCCAAAAGCTTCAAACAATAACAGCAAACAGCTGAATTTATCTCATGATGCTGAGCAGGAAGGTAGCAGTCAGATGAAAGACAAAGTTGTCCCAGCAAAAACAAATGACAACATGAAAAACAGCACTCCAACCAGCAGCACAAGGCAAGAGTCCACACCAGTCCTCCCCTCCAAGGTTTCCCTCAACGCCTCAGCCTCAAATGAGGAGAAAGAATCTGTTAGACCGCAGAAGAAGAGGAAAGACATGAAATCCCCCCACAGCCTGCAAAGGGTTTCCTCTCCAGCCACACAGGAGAACTTTGGTGTTGACTCTAGGTCCAAAAAGAAATTTCGCCCCAGCAAGTGTGCAATTCCCTCTCTGCAAAGAAAGTCAGATGGACCCAACGAGTACCCTGTGCTGTCTTCAGTACGGGACGACGTCGTTAGCAACAAAATCGTTTCCAAGTGCAAGACTTCAAACTTGGGTTTGCAGTCAAAAAGAAACGTGCTTGATAGCTGTACACAAAAGAAAGCTGAGATCGTGACTCCTCTTAATGGGGATTACAAAACCAAAAAGGGACCTCTGGGGCGGCCTTTGCACCCCCCTATTTCTAAAGTGTCTTCTGTTCCCATGAACAATTCTCTGAATAAATCTAGGCCAAAGATGGGGGTTAGGTCAATGGAGAGCCATTCCTATCGGACAGCTGAGTCCCAGAACAACCTCCTAAGCCAGCTGTTTGGCCAAAAACTGACTAGCTTTAAGATTCCTTTAAGGAAGGACACATCAGACTCTATTAACTGAGGGGGGCGTGAGGGATCTGTGAATAAGAGACTGTAAATTTCACAGTTATAAATGTTTAAGATTCATTATGGTGAATGCAATTGCACAGCTGTTTTCTGTGAAATTCTATCTTTAAATACTTACATAGTCACTTTATGTCTTCTTTGTACATGTGTTTTTATAACACAAATGTGAGGACGAATGGCAGATATGAATTTTGGGTCAACAATGATTATGCTATTTGGGAAAATCATCAGACTTTTTTTTCTGCTTTTCCTTTGTTGGATATTATCCGTTTCAGAGATTATATTTGAAATACCCAAAGGAAAGAAAAAAAGAATACTTGAAAATATAGTAAAATATATTTTTCGTCTAAGAAATGCATGTTCATTTTGCATTCATAACATGATCTTATCAGTTTAAGTCTCATCATAACTGACCTGGACTATTGTCTGTGCACCTTTGGTAAATGCTTCTAACATATTCATTTTGTATTATTTTTTAACTTTACTGTACTGCATTGACATTCATCATAAAGGCCTTTTGTATAAACATTACCTGGTGCTACATTGTGTTGTATTGTAATGTGAATGCCAATGTCCTCGGAAGGGAACACGAGATCTGTAGCAGTTACAGTGCATTCATCCAACTGTTTATACTGGTTCTCTGTAGTTTATTAAAGATACTGTGTAAACCATCCACGTTCTTCATATGTAGGCTGATAGAACATTAGGAAAGCTTCCATTGTATAAACTCAGGTGCATACAAGGACATCACAGTCCCAAGACCTGTATTCGGAGTTTTTTCCCCATGCACTGATAATACCACACACAAATCACAAACTCAATCATTTGTGTCTGTAACTCCAACTGTTTAATTATGAATAGTATTTACTAGGACAACAAAGGTGCTTTATCTTGTTTATACTGTATGTATCTTATATTGTATAATATTGTAGGTAGATTGTTTTTTGGTGTAATGCTTCATGTCAAAGTTTTATTTTAATAATGTGCAAAGAATCAGAGTGAGAAGAAAGGGAAATGCAGTGCCTCTTGCAAGTTGTGAAGTGGTTCACTAAGTGCCTCTTTTATAGTTGGTTATTAAAGATCCGTATTGGTCTCTCCTTGCTCTTTTCTTCCTTTGTTCATGTTTTGCAAATGTTTCAACTTCCATCCCTGCGGACTGCAGCTGTCACCACATGCATCAAACACTAGAAGTAGTGGAAGCTGCTTGTGCCTGGGGGGCAAAAACAGGTGTGCACACACAGCAAAGTCTTGACTTAATTTTTTTGTCTTCAAATCAGCACTTCAATGAGCCCACTCATCATCTGAAAGATGAGCATAAATGTATCTTTACTACAGGGAAACATTCAACAGACGACAGTTACATTTATCCCACCATATGTTATTCTCCACGAGCACTGCTGAGCTGGCGGTGAGGAGCTCTCACTTCTGTCATGCTTCTGTCATGTTGCTCTCTCACCACTTGTAAAATGGCTTCAATTCCTACACGAACATTTTTCATCATCACATAGGAATAAAAAGCCATAGTACACAGTGGCAAACATGTAGAAACATATAGGGATAAGGAATGTTCTCATATCATGCACTGAATTACGATGAAACCTGAGAAAAGAGAGGAGAGGATGATAGATTGGGGAATAGAGTAAAAGTAGACAGATAGGGAAGAATGAAAAGAGGTTATTTGTTGAGTTGGATGTGGACTGACTGAAATTGAAAAGTAAAATGCAACACCAAATACTAGCAGACTAATCAACAGACTTAAACTCATCAGTCTACTTTGTGTTGATAATGATCATATTCTTCTTCTATCTATCCATATGTGGAAATGTGGCAACTTTTTCTTCAAATCATATATCTAATGCATTATATATTCTTACATAACACATTATAAGATGCATAAGGCATCATAAGTTGCTATAAGGCTTCATAATACATTATAAATACTGTATGGTATGCGGTATGTTTATGATATGTCACAAGATCATAATCAGACTACTTATTTTTCATAAAGGTTAATAAGCTGTTATGAACATCAGTGCTTTCTGTAAACAATAAACAACCATCAATCCATGTGTTAATTCTGACACCATATTGAGAGACCATGGCAGACATTCAGAGGAAGTGTGGAGGAAACAGAACCACAGTGTTGTTGAAATGTCTTCTCTAATTAATTTAGCGGGAATACTGGTTTGGCAGCACCCACAGAGACCATATTTTTGGACTCACTGTTGACAACAGCAAGCATGTCAGTGAATCACAAACCTGAATCTCTGTCTACTTCTCTATTTCACTCCACTCATTGTATCAAAGTTTCTCCAGCAGGATTGAATTCAAATTCATGAAGGTATGCTGGCTGATGTGTTACATCTTGACCTTTGTTACAGTACAGTAGGAGTCATGTACAGCACAATAAAGATATAAATGTATCCCCCGTTTCCTTGAAGCAGACGAGGAGCTGTCACGAAAACATTTTACCAAGCTAATAACTTTCTCCATCCAATTTAATTTGTTTACAGACATCACCATGATGTTCAGAAAATGTTATAATCTTTTATACAAATTGGATAAAGTATTGAGTGATTTAACTGTGATACCTAAGTTTTATGAAAATTCTGTTAAAAGTTTTTTGATATGGACTGATTAGATAGAAATATTGTTTCAAGATCTACTGTACCATATTATTGACTTCAAACACCTTTTACATGCCTAAAATGAATACTAGCCATGGCTTAGAGTCTACAATGAGTACATTTCAAACAAAATTTGAGTAGGTGTATTGAAGGTTTTAAAAGGTTTTTCAACTCCCTTGATTTTTAGTGATTGTGGTAAATGGATCCTAAATACCAGGTATAACATAACTTATGAATGTGTTACATATATATAATATATAAATCGTACAAACAATAGATGCATGGTGTAGAATCAGTTGGTACATTATTTATCTGCTAAAGGTCCAAAATAGGTCCTGAAAGCTATGAACTGCAATGTAGAAATTGTAAATAATTTGCTGGACATTATTTTGCTGGTGCTCATTGAAACACTTTGTGTTGCTTCAGCTGACACACTGTTAAATATCCACTGATGTTTTGTTCCAGTTAACAGGGGAATATCAAAGTGATTCACTGAGTTTTGTGATTTGGGTGGAATGCCTTCTTTTCATTCAAACCACAGGAGAGTATTGAATCCCCTCACATTTGTAGATTCACACAGCATCAGAGCGGGAAGATGGAAGACCATCTGTTGTTAGTGTGTGTCTGTGTATGTGTGTGTGGGTGTGTGGGTGCCATTGATCCAAAGGCAGTAGTGTCAACATTAATTGGAAAAGAAAAGAATACAAAAGAAGTCTTAAAAATAATAGAAGTCATAAAAATATTGAAAATATAAAATAGCTTGATCTCAGAGTAGAAAATGAACTGTATGTAGTTAATCAAGAGTCCAACAATATAAAAAAGACTGCACAATGTTATCAGAGTTTCTAAGTGAATATTGCAAAATTATATTTAGTTAAATATTCAATTAGACAAGGGAACGCATGGTTCATTCTCCAAACTGAGATTAAATTAATTACACTGCAGGAATCTTGGCCAGTCAGGGATTCAGTGATGAGTGTGATGCCTGAAGGCTGAATGATTGATGACTTCAGGGACGTCTGAACCATCAAGACATGTAAATGAAATGCTTGTGATTAACATGTCAAACTGAACAATAATCATAGAAGCCAAATAACAGCAGCACGTGCATTTTATGTATATAGCCAGTTAAATGTTATGTTATGTTGATCTATTTTCCTCCTTGATTGTGCAGATTTGTTTCATGCTCTACTGGTAGTTTATTACAAAAATGATGGCTGATGCTTTCTCCTTAAATGTACCTGGAGTCTACCTGATCCGCTTGGTGTGCTTCATCTCTCTGCACCTGTGAATCTCCTCAAGGTCCTCCATCCCGCAGCTGTGTATTGATTAAGACAAAATTAAAGCAGAGAGCTCAGTATGTTTCACAGTCACAGTTTACCCCAGAATGCGTCTCACAGTGTGAGTAGGGGCCCCACACACAACTACTGTCATGCATCCTTTTATCATCTGATCTATGAGGAAATTCTCCAGAGGCACAGTCATGCAGGAGCATGACAGGAACGCTTTGCACTTTGAAGTAGAGTGACATTATCAGTAAGTATGGTCTTGAAATAGCATCTCCTCTCTCCCTCTCACTCTTTCTGAGTCCCTCCCCGTCTCATTTCATCTCCGACTTTTCTTCCTCCGTCTATTTTCCTCTGCCGCCACCCTCTTTCTCCTACTCTTCATTCTCTCCTGCTTTTCTTCTCTCTTCTCCATCATTTTCCTACTCAATGAATCGCCCCCTCTTCCCATTTTGGCTTCTGCCTACTCTTTTCTTCTTTCACCCTTTATCTCAGTCCCTCATCTGCTTTTTTCTTCTTCTGTCTTCCTTCCCTAGTTGTTCACCTAACTCCATTTCTCTCCACTCTCCATTTTTCTTCTTCTGTCCCTCCCTGTTGCCCCCTCACCTTTCCACCCAGTGTTCTACCTTGTTTTCCCTTTCTTTCCATCCCCTCCCTCGCCTCACCCTCACCCTTTGCTCCCTCCCCACATGCTGTGGAGCGTGCTGTTGGCTACCTCTCAGGGAGGTCGGAAGATCAGGGGCAGATAGAGATGGGCTACTGGTCAGCGGTAATGACACACAGGCTGAGGGGCCAGTCAGGTCACCTCTGTTGGGAATGTGGGGTTTCAGCCATGACATAGAGAGATAAATAGATGGATGGATGGGGAGGGATTTGTCGCATGAAAGGGAAGGAATGACTGAGCATCCCTCTCTGCACACATAGGGGGTGGGGGATCGTGATGAATTTCCACTGGGATGATATCTGAAATCATTTCTGTTCGACAGTGAGAATGTGTATGAATAATTCAATATAAACACGTTCCCCTGGTGTGAACAAAGACGACAAAGACATTTTTGATATCAAGACATCAAACCAATTTTGCCTGACAACGATCAAAACACTCCCTGCCCCCTTAAAATCCTCAAATGGTAGAGCTGGCTGTAAGAAAACCACACAGGGAAACTACACTTTTACAAGCCTGGGACCTGAAATAGAAGTCAATAGAACTGGGGCAGTAACGAATCACTGAGCAAAGGAGCAGATAATAAATAAATAATAATTAAATCAAAACTTATAATAATGAATAAATAAATCATAGTGAGAAGATAATATGGAAGATGAGAGTCTTCCGATTTCCTAATAATGGCCTCTCAGCAGGAAGTTGTGGTCCCTTACTGCCAACGAAGCCTTTATCTACTCAACCATTTGTCACTCCAGTCAGAACCAGAGAGGGAACAGGCTGTACACAATAGCTAAAAGTACCTGTTTGATGTTCCAGGTTTACAGGGATAAATGGGGTTGCCCTGCAGGGGCTATGCAAACAAATGAAAGCCTGTTGGTGTGTGTCTGCAGTGACTGCAACACTGCACCCAACAGCAGGTGTCTTCAGAGTGGCTGGCCTCACACATGACACGCAGCTGATTTTAGAGAAAGTTTGTTACATACACTTCGTAATTAGTTTACTAGCTGGATTGGTTGCAAGTACAATTTTATAATTACATATGAGGTACCCAAAAATGTATTCTATTTATTCATACAGGTCCATTCCACTTCTCTAAGCTGTAGTGAAATATTTTTTTTAATGACAGACTACAGAGAAAATCAACGGGTAATAGCTGGTAGGTAAGAGGTAGGCAACAAGAAAAAGCTTTACCTCTTTATAGAAAATTGTACTTTATGGCTTTATACATTTTTAAATTGACTAAACTGCGCTTGAATTTCTCACATTGCACATTGACATAACAAATTATCCTTTATATACAAAGCTGGACCTAGTGGCCGGTAGGGATGCCTCTGAGACCACCCCCCCCACCCCTTCTTCACCACCCCTTATTGCCTCTCCACTAACCTTCATCCTCTCCCCTCCTCCACCCCCACCTCCACAGTGCGCTCCCTCAGCTCCTCCTCCTGCTGTCTCCGTGGTTATCACAGAGAATCTGAGGGATCTACCCTGACATTTGATGTGGCACAAAATTGGATTTCCAGTGTGATTCTCTCCAGGAGCCCCTCGTGGAGTGTAATCCACGCTGTGACTAATTGAGTGGCATGCCAACAGCCTGAGTGTGTAAATGGATGGCTGCTGGTGAAATGTGTCTGTGACCTGCTCTTTTTCTTTCTTTTTTTTTTTGGTCTGATGGCCTGTGAGTTCATTAGACAGAAAAGGGAAAGGACACACAAATACACACACACACAAGTCCTGGCTGTGCAGGATTCTCCAATACAAAGACGCAGTTTATCCTTTGTCAATGTCATCTCTATGCCTATTGAATTTGACCCTGCATGCGCTGTCTGGTCGCCTGTGACATTCATAACTCATCCCAGCAGACAAAGAAAATCCATTTTTGTTATATAATACAGAACACATCCTATATGGCTGAACTTGTGTGACGGGGAACATGAATTACCAGGTGTGACTGTGACATTAGCCCTTGTGCATAAACAAACCTGTAATCTAAAGTGGGAGTCAGATGTGTCAGGTACAAATGTTACAGGATGACTCACCACGGCTATGTCACCTGTCTGACCTCCAGTATCTCAGAAGGCACTGCTTTAAACTGGCAAATCCCTTGTGCAGGAAGAGCTCTGTAACAATGACGCAACAGACAAAAAAGCATGTTGATACGTTATCTTCACACAAAATCCCCACACTCTAATCTCAAATCTCTGTCATGCCCTCTGCTCTGGGGACCCCGCATCTGATTTGGATTTGAATAATTTAAGCTGTTTTTCTCCACAGAAGACTCGATACAGCAGTTTCCTCTTCATTAAAACTTTCCACTAATGTGTGTATGTGTGTGCCCTATCATTTACAGCGAGCACTCTCCTTCCACACCCCTGCTAAAACATACACACCCACACAAATTTACACAGACAGGCTGGGATATAGAAGTGTACACACTCACATTCAGACACTCCCGAGGTTTGCTGTGACACATTCTAAAAACATGATCATTACTTTGAACAAATGAGATGCTGGCAGCAATTTAGAGCGTTATGGCAGGCAGCACGCAACAAAAGGCACTAATGAATGAACTCGGAGATGGATGATAACGTGGCATACGTACCTGCAGGATTTCATTCACCAGACTCTCGCTGCTTCTCCCCTCTGTTTGCCTCTCACCCTGCCTTCCTCTTTGTGGATGTGGTTGTGCCTGCCAGCCTGTTTCTGGAGGAGCGAGTCTTCACTCTGTCGAGTCGGGGACCGGGGCTCAGCTGCAGAGACTGACATCATCCCTTTCAGAGAGGAGGTTTTCCCCTCCCGCTATCTGCACCCTCTCTCTCTCTCCCTCTCGCTCTGTCTCGCTCTCCTTATCTCTCTCTATCTCTCTCGCCCTAACTTAGCCACTCACTCACGCTGTACAGTAGTATACTCCTCCTATATCTCCCTCCTCTGATCCTCTTTTTTTTCTCTTTCATTTGCTTCCACATATTGCTGCTATTTTTCAAAGCCACCAGATGCGAGGGACATTGGCATTAAAATTGTGATTCTATACACAGTAACAAGTGCTAAACGAGGACTTTGCTATTCACAGCAGCCTGGACTTGTCCTCTGTTTTACCCCTCATAATCAAGTCTGTGAATCTGTGTCCCAGAGGAAACCTTAACACTATGCGCTTTCCATTAGAACTGGTTATCCACAGGTCTTTCACAATCAGCTTCCCCTCTTCCTCTTTCTCCCTGCATCTCCTTTTCATCCCTGTTAAAGATCAAGGATTGGAGGAGTACATCAAGACTGAAGCTTCATGGGCAGCCTGCTTTCACCTATCCAATTATTTTAGATCAGCAGGAATGAAAAAGGAAAGGAGCCCAGCATAGGGAGCCTCTTTTGAGTCTATTGAGATGGATGCCTGCTGTGGTGCCTGCAGTGGTGGAGATCGGTGTTGCTGTCCATGGTGCTGATTACAGCTGAAGGAGACATCACTAAGGACAGCAGTGACCCTGTAGACCTGCAGAAAATAGCCTTGAACAGAGAAGGGAGGGAAAACCTGTTTCAGCTGCTGCAGAAACCTTAATAAACACACGCGCACAGGCTTGCACATGCACACACACAAGCGCATGAGTGTACACGCCGACAAACACGAACACACACATATAGAGACTTACATCTACCTCCCAACCTCCTCCTCTGTCTCCCACGGGCATTTCTCTGCGTCTCAACTCATTTACGCGTACATTCATCATTGTAAGGTAACAGTGGCAGGTGGGATTAAAATGGATTAGCCCTATTAAAGAAATGTGTGATGCATATTACACTCAGACCCACACACAAACACACACAGAGAGCCACATGCATTTAAATGTAGGCACGGCACTAGCTTCAGTAAACACAAATGCAGCAGACTATGGTCCTGTTAAAATGCACATAGATCCAGATGTACACAGTTTGATAAAGGCACAAAACAGTGAGGTAAAGGGCTGACAAAGCGGCTTGATGACGACATTCATGGCGGCAGAATAGGAGGTGCTGTGTATAGTTCTGCTTTTCTACCACTCACACTGTGGACTCCTTTTTGTTGTCTTAACTCTCGTCTCAAGAGGTAGCTTTTAGAATCTTGCCTCCTTGTTTCCATAGTGACACTTTCCCTCTTTTGTGCGAGAGAGCATGTGTGTATTTCAGAGACACACAGAGAGGAGAAAGACAGGCGTAGGGAGGCAGAGAGGAGGGGGGTGACAGCGAGATAACTTGGCTCACTTATATTTATTCACTACTAAAAGAGAAAAGGGAAGAAAAAATCCACACAGCCAGTTTTCTGCATCAGGGAAAGCCTCCTCTGTTCACTTTTCATCGGCCGTTGGCAGTAAGTTGTTCAACTTTTTGACTAATGGTTCTGCAACAGCCTGCCAAAAATAAAACTGTTGTGATACCAACAATAGTACGTGCTAATCCTACATCTGTGTCTGAGTTAATTCCTCAGAATATTGTTTGTGTGAGAGTTTTTCATTGCTAAACCACTGTGCTAATTGTGAGGGGTGCCACTGCATTTGAAAATATATCTCACACATTTAGGAAAACGTTCAAGTTTAAAAATACACACAAAAATCACAATCCTTAATACACAAATATTGAATAGAGACCTATTTCTTTCTTATCTACCTGGTGAAATGGTCCACAGTCCTCCCTCACTGTGAGGTTATTTTCTCACAGACTGGAACACCTTTTAAAAAAGATATTTATTCTATTGAGATACGGCAAATTTTCTCTTGGGAAATTGAAACCATATGGCTATGTCCGGTCTTAACAGAATTCTTACAGTAATTTGAAAAAGGTATACTTAAGAGACAGATGACAGACTGTCAAATGAAAACACAAGTTTGTTAAGGATCCTCATGTAACCTTCAAGTGTTTTTCTTTAATTTTCTACCCAATAATGTCATTCAGTCACATTATCTGTAAACTATTGCATAGCTTTATCGAACGTAAACTCAGGAAGCAATAATGAAAAATATTCAGAATGACCTTCAAGGGTACAACTATTAGCTAGATAAAATACTACCTAATCTAAATCTGTGGCACGCTGTGTGTAATGAATTATTAATTATGGATATTAAATGGCTGAATTTATCACTTTCACAACAACCTAGGTGGATTTAGGAGATTGATGGCAGCAAAACAGATGTGTGTGTGTGTGTGTGTGTGTGTGTGTGTGTGTGTATGTGTGTGTTGCGTGCGTGCGTGTGTGTGTGTGTGTGTGTGTGTGTGTGTGTGCGTGCGTGTGTGCGTGTGTGCACCCATGTGAGAGTGTATATATAAGAGTTTAAATCTCCTCTTGTGGCCCAGTAGGAATCGGCACAGAGAAAAGACTTAGCTGAGGAGCAAATCCCTTCTCCCCATGCCCTCCAGCATCTCAGCCAACTGCGTTCCACACCAGTGAATCAGTATCACGAGCAAGGACACTGGAGGCTCGGCTGAAACGCTGGGTTGACTACCCGTAAGGAGATTGTCTAAACTGAGACGTCTGCCATCTTGCGCTGTCACAACTTCTGTGTGTAAACAAGGATACACCTGACAAACTTAATGAAATGATGGATGAGGTAAATGGAGCCTCTAAGAAAGGATGAACTTTTGCTTCCCCTCTCAATCATTCACCGTCCTGATAACACAGCACATTTAAAGCAAGGCCTGAAACATCACCTGCAAACTTTTCAAGAACCGCAGGGTGTTCACACAATAGCTTAACAGTTTAATGTGCTGTAGCTGCTCTCTGCAGTTTCTGAATGCCTAACAATGACTAACATGGCAGCAAAACATGATCTGAGTGCAATGGCAGGTAGGTATTAAATAAATTGGAGCTGTTCCCCATGAGTGGTTGGAGGTAGGTGTTGGTTCTTGGCCTTTTTTTTTGGTAAGAGGGTGAGAGAATCCACACAGTGAAAAAACCCGAAAGAGCAGTAAGGAAAATGCAGAAAAGAGACTATCTATGTCAGTGCTGCTGACTGATGCTTGAGTGGTTCTGAACCGCTCTCAGCAGAAGGTTGAAGTCGTCTTAAGCCCAGTATTGCTCAGCTGCTCCATCAGCCTGGAGTTATCTCCATAAAAAGCTGGTCTATCACCATGACAGTGAGGCTCAGGCGGAGGTGTAGCGCTCGATCCCTCACCATTTCAAATTACTGTAACCTACCTGTCAGAAGTGAGGCCATGTTACCTTGTAAGGATTTGTTATCACCAAGATATTGAAGTTGCTCGTCCATGTGATTTCAAATCTGTGTGCACGAGCAAGAATGTGTGTTACTCCAAGCAAGTGGCGCATGGCCGTAGATGACTGTATAGTCCTATCTTCACTTTTCTATTTTGTCTTGAATCAATCCCTGGAGTGTAACAATACCTATTTCTCTCTGTATAATTGGACTAGATGACAGGCACATCTGAAGTCAGCCGATGAAAGCCTCTTCTGACAATGGTGTCTGGCCTGTGACATGACTTGAATGAGGAAGAGATAACGCTGCAACATGCTGCCACACATACACACACACACGCAAACTGTAGGTGCCTAAGACATAGATGAGCAAAATCCTCACACACACATTTACTCACTCATTTATCACACAAATCAGAACAGCTATGAGCACGAAGAAGAGGCAGAGGAGATGAAATGATATAATTTGTATAATGACCTCAGATCTGCCCTACAATAAATCTCATCTGTATAGTCAGAAATAAGTTGCAGATTGAATCAATTGCAGTGCGCACCAAATATTTGCTATCAAATTCTGCATTCTGCTTGCTCTGCATAACGCTAGTGTGACAGACTGTAAGTTTGAATTGCTGCCAGTGAAACAAATTATTATTCAGTTTCCCCGTATTCTAGCTTGCCTTTTTATATCTGCGTGTGAGGGTGTGAATGTAATATTCTACATCCTGATGCATATAAACCCACACACAAGCACACATGGATCACACACGCTAACAGACTGTGAACAAAACACAGTGAATACATCTCAATAAAGCACTCAAGGGGGTATTTGTAAAACCAGATTCCCAACTTCTGCCCCCAAGAGCACAAAATGCCTCTCTCTTAGTGTATTTGCTGTTCGCTTTGTCGCCACGGAAACCACCATTACCCAAACATCCCCACACTGATGGACACTTACATTAAAAGTGTCTTCCTCTCTCTCCCTCTGTTAAGCCCCTCACTTACATCTCTCTCCCCTGTCATCCCTTACATCATGTGGTCAAGCAAGTAAACATCTCGGAGGAACTGTGTACTCTGACAGTCAGTGTTTTTATGTTCTAAGCACTGGCTCTTACAAAAGAAAACAAACTTGGGCTCAAAAAGAAAAAAGAAAAAAATGAAATTTGAGTGTATTCAAGATTTTTTCCGATAACTTAAAGCCACTGCTGGAACACTATGTGGTGCCTAAATCAATAATGTCACAAGGCCCAGAGTGAAATGTTTCTCTGAACAGAACATTGATTTATCTCCCCCAAGTTGGCTATATTCACGCTCTCTAATGACAACCCTCTGTGTCACATCATATACTATGACAAAGCTCTGTGTACATGGATGTACGAAATAGGTAGAGGAGTACATAATAGCAGCCATAAATCAATATGACACAACGTCCAAAAGTGATTGGTTTACTATGTGTCCTTTAAATTCCCTCCACCGCCTGAACAGAGCCTTGTGGAGTATGCATTTTTCTACGCAAAGTGTATAATACAACTCTAATTCGAAACAATGATTTATTTAAGTGAAAAAGTTCTGCAGTCTGTGAGCAGAAAAACTGCAGACTGGGAAGATATTTGTGAATAAATAAGAGCAAAACATTAATCATGCACCAATTTAATCATATAAACAGAGCAAAATAATTTTTTCAAGAATCATTTTGAGCTTTATCTTTTTACCAATAGCTTATTTATTGTAAACACTGATACTGTGCTCTCTGTGAAAGCAGCAGGTGGACACATTATCATGGCCACGTGTACAATTTAATGCAATCCAACAAACCTGCAATAAATAACATTGCTGAAGCTTATAAGTTACATTTATTTAGAGGCTGCCAGAGAGGTGTTGATTCAACTCTTTGGGAAGTTTTGAGGTTTTGTCATGGTGTTGCTTTGGATTGCATTAGAATCGATTCATATAAGATTTTCCAAATGTTGCCTTCTTCCTTCTGTATTTTGCCCAAAGCACATACATACCAGGCAGGACAAAATGCCATGAACACCTTATAGGATGAGGCTGGTCATTTTCTATATTGTTCTTATTGCCAGCAAATTCCATCAAAATTTCAAAAATAACAATAAATTGATCCTACTAACAAGTTTTGCTGTGTAGCCAGAGCCTGGCATTCTTATTATTTGCCCTGGAGCTCAGCCCTGTGTCAGTGAGCCACATTGTTGCACTGAGTGACATGTTCCTTCATTACAATAACGTGGGCACTGTAGTTTATTCTGAATCAATCCCATATACACTGTTGGCATAAAAACTCACTAGCATCAAATGTGTATTAATCCACATCTGAAAATAGTCCCCAACAAATTCTATATTTTCTCTATAAAAATGCTGTTTTAGGAATTTTGGGGGCTTTTTGTTTCAAAAACTATATATTTGCATATTGGATATTATCTGATGAATATACATGTAATGTGAAAGGCTAATAGTGACTCTGGAGACCTACGGAGAATTTTAACATCTTTTGGCATTTTGTTTTGGGTTTGGTTTTGGGTTTCCAGCCACAGCAGGCAGTTGTTAAAAACCGTTTAAAACCCATTTTATGTTACCTGTCTAGCGCTTAACAGAAAATAGACAAAGTTAGCAGCTACAGGGAGTCCAAAGCAGAGCTGAAAGGAGAATTAATACGGGACTTACATTCATCAGGTGGACATAAACATAACTTCAAATGAATGCTAATGTTGCTCCGTAGCTGCTGAAAATAGGCAAATGTTTGCCAACACATTCTCCATATTAACTTTCTAAGCTTGTTCTGCTGCTCCAAGTGGCCAAATAATCAATTAATACTCCTTTAAAGATTTGAGTCCACTGGGCTTGGGGCTGAGTGCCAAAGACTAACACCTTGTTGGCTTTGGTGTTTTCATGGGATACAATGACAATAAGAAAAATGCAGAATAACACCAGTCTTATCTTTACAAAAAATACAAATACAAGTAAAATACAATACAATATAATGCAACACCTCAACAAACTACCGTCTTCAAAATGACCAGAATTTTCTCAACATAGGCATTATATATATACACACACACACACACACACACACACACACACACAACACACACATACAGTATATGTCAAGGCCTGAGTTATGTATTTTTGGTAGAGTTTGTAGGGATTTTTTTAATGGGGTGAGCAGTGGGAATAATTTAATTATTTCTCCCACAGCTTAGTGTATCCATCATGATATGCCCCCCTGACAGAATGGTCAGCAGCAGCAGGTGGTATGATGTGGCTGAAGTGTAAGTGGCTTTCAGAATGCAGGATAGCCTGTCAGCCAGAGGCCCTTAGGGGAACAGCTTCACACCATGTCTGGTTGCAGAATGGCCTTTACACACTCCCTCTCTTTCTGTCTCGTTCCCTCTGTGTGAGAGTGAATGTGTCTAAAGTCGACACAGAAGCTCATCTCCCTTGTTTTGTGTGTGTGTCTGTGTGTTAAAGCGAGGCGGGGGTGGGGGGTGTTAGTGGGGGGGGGGGTGTAAATCTCTGTCCAGCAGCACACTGGGATGGGTGTTTGGGGACTGGTTTGAGAGCTGGCTCACAGGAGTTCAGATTGATGAAGTGATGGTGATGGATGTAGGTAATAAAGGCCTGGATGTCCTGTCTGTTGCCAGTGATGAGGCTGGTATGAATCACCCGTCTGGGGCTGCTGAACATGACGCTGCTCAATCCCCAGGCCTTCCACCCTGCCACCCCACTCCGCCTCTGTCCCTGCATCCCTTTATCTTTCTGCCTGTTGATTTACCATCATTATGAGGAGATTGCTGCCTGAATGGAACAAAGTGTGAACATTCAACAGCATGCCATTACTGTATCAATCTGTGCTGATGCATACTTTAAAAGATATTATGGAGCTTGTTTTCCATCTCGAAACACAGCGCTCACACAGTTCAAAGCATTGCACGCTGTTCATTAATTTTGTGTCCAAACATCACTTGTTGAGTGATTGCGAGGCATGCAAGAAAAAAATCCAATCAACTCAGTCAGCCACTCCTCATGGATAGGGTCATTTGAATAAAGAAGGGCATCTGAAATTGCAGTGTTTGTGTCAACATAACAAGTTAATGATCTCAGATGATAATTGGTAGCTGGATGCTGGGGTGCTGTGTTGTGGCCCGTGAGGTTCAGTGGCAAGGACCTCCTGTGATAAAGGAAGCAGCAAGAGGGCTTTCAAAGTGGCACGATGCTGTAGGCAACACAATTCATCACCGCTCCATGAATATTCATCCAGCTCTCTGTTTCCTCCAGGGCTGGTGAAAACACGTCTGTATTAAGTCTCTTCTATGTGTTGCAGTTTGAAGACACCTGAACTTTCTGGCCTCTCATTACCAGATTGCAGTCTTAATGCCCCACACTCAGCTGCCTGCCAGAGAGGGAAGCCATGCTTCATTAAAATAAAAAGGAAATTCTCTCACACCGTGCACTAACAAGGCAGAGGTCAGACAGTCAGATGATTGTGCATTCACCCCCGTGCACTCATTCACAGGGGTCAGAAATGGTGATTGTGATTGAGCTTGCTCCATATAGTGAGCACAGGGCAAGCGGGCAGATGGATTTGCCAGGCTGGGTTGTGTGGTTTCTGAGTGGAACCGGTCTGAGGCTTGTTGTTAGCAATTTAGGAACATTTGCTGTGTCTTTTCCTCCCTCGCCCTTCTCCCTGACAGGAGCCCAGAGTGCCACGGATTGGTTTCTGGGGCATCTATTCACCGCTTTATCAGACCTGCAGGCTTCTCAGCTCTGTCCCCAGATTACAGTTTAGGGAGGGGGCGCTTGACTGACAGGCCTTGCCCTCTGCAGTCCCTGGGGGGAGGGGAGGGGGATTTGTGATGGCTGCACTGACTCGTACTTCTTTTACAATTTTCTCCAGGCTGGTTTCAGACTGTCAGGCTGAGAGAAAGCTCTCTCTGCATAATTCATTAGATCTCCTCTCTTTTTCACTCTTGGCTGCTATGTGGCAGGCACCGTAGCCCCATTGTTTAAGAAGAAAGAGTAATGGAGCTTGTCACAATATGTTAACATAGTTTATTGTTCGCAGCAACAGTTTGGAAACAACTTAACTTCCTTTCAAACAGGCTATTCTGCATATCCAGCATAATTATGAAGGAAACAGAATATTCTAAAGGGATATCAAGACAAAAGAGTTAATACTTTTAATTTAGCGTAAAAAGAATTTGTTAATGATCAATCATAACTTAATGTCAATAAACAGCTGTCACTGTTATAAGACAGTAATCCAAAATAGGATACAGCCATACAGATTGCCTCTGCAGCAAACATTGTTTTGCAGCCAATTACCCCAGCATTGCCTGCATGACACATACACAGGCCTGTCCTTTTGAAGCTTGTACACTGTCTCTGGTCATGATCTTGTTTCTTGGAAATCTGCAGGGGAAAATATCTCATCTTTGAAGCTACATGACATTCCCATTCACGGAATATGACTAAACAAGCACATTCTCCAACAACCAGTCTTGTATGTTGAAGCCAGAGGACAACTTCTGTCACGGTGGCAGTAAATAAGGGCCAATAGGGCGGGAGTTCATGTGAAACTGGTCCAATACAGAGTCATGCTGATCTCCAAAACACTCAGCATGGATATAATATGCCAGAAACTCCACAAATATGTATGTGGGTGAGTTTTTATAATAAATCATACACCAGAGTGAAAAGTTTAAATGCAGACAGCTTCAGTTTGAGGTTACAATCACAATATTCAACGTACAGGTAAAATAAAAGGTAACACTATACATATATTAATTGTTTAATTCATTTGCTAATTGTGTTTACTTGCTTTTATGCAAGTAAAGTGAAATCAATAGGAGCTTAGTAATAATTATGATACACAACTATATATGTGAGTGTTTTTAGTTTCATCTGATGGGGGAATAAGACAGGTTTTTCAGCACCTTTATAATACTGTAATGGATCATTCCAGCATTACAGGATGTTTTGCTAACTTTCTGTAGTCTGTTACAGTTTCATATAATTTTGGACTGTTTTGCAGCGCTTTTATCATCATCTCTGCTACAGGTAAAGGTTCACCTTCTGTTCTGTTTCATCAACTCACAGCAGAAGATGAAAAAGAATTTCATTGACCATGACTTTGCTATGCCTGACAGAAAATGTAACCACAGCCAGCAGTTTTCATGCTGTCTTCATTTTAGAAAATACAGAAATTGGACAATAAAATACCCAGAGGAAGTTCTGTACTGTTTGTTTACATGCAGAATAAAGAAGCAAAAATTTGCACATTAATATGAAAGTGAACAGAAGTCTTTCAAGTTTATAGTCAGATATTAGTATTCTGCTGCTACTTTGCGAAACACTCTTGGCTTCTCATTCAAAGTTATGGATTACCTTCGCTGGCAGAATTAAACATCTCTGGATGTTTTCTGTGTTATAAAATACTCAGAATGACTAAATGAGCCTGAGAAGTTTTGCAAAATAAATTGAAACCATATCAGTCAGAAACAAAAACTCAGAATTAAAGAAATTGAAAAGAAACAACAATCAAAATGATCCTTGAATTGGCCTTTAACAACCGTAATAAGCAGTGCTAGTGTTGATTCTAGGCTCAGTTACAAAAACATCATGTCCTGACATCAAATTTGATTCTTGGCATGAGTTTGACTGCTGTTATACGTAAATCCCCTGGTCATTAATGTTCACTTGAAACTCAGGTCTGTAACAGAAGTAACACCACACATTACTTTTAAACCAAAGTAAACCAGATCTTGTGTAAATCCATTGGTTTAACAAGGTTGGCAATGGGACATTTGGCTTCTACAGTCAAGCACAGGTCAGTTGAAAAGAGAGGAATTACACTCAGTGGACCAAAATAATCTTATAGTTACAGTTACAGACATATTTATCTTTTCATACCAAGTTGGAGTAGTATCAGACCAATGTTAGTCCTGGTTCGCAAACAGAGTAATGAAGCCATGTCAGATAATGCGTGTTTGTTTCTTGTTTCTCTGTTTTCGTGATTGTACATTGGCTTTTTAGCTGACTCCTATTAATCCTTTTTGCACTTTATGGCAAACTGGTGTTAACGAAATATCAAATTGATAAAGCCAGTCAGAAAGGTTCAGTACGACTACAATTAACCTGTGTTATGCACGCATAATAATGATGAACCTGTACCGTAAACACACATTATTCCAAAAGACATGAAGTGCTTGGAATGTAATATAAAGCAATGATGCATATAATTAAAGTTGCATAATGTCTGAGAAGAAGCTTCACAACACAAATATTCCCTTAATACAAATAGTCATTTTTGCAAAGCTCGATGCTAATGGGCTTTTATTTTGAAAGATCACTATAACTCAAGAGATCTAGACAGATTGTGATGTATTACATTATCTTACATGTTGCATTTAAAGACAGTTCTGAATTATCTACCAACTGTAAACTCAGTTATGCTTTATTTTGTCTTATTGTGATTTCTGGTGCGGCATTTCAGGACAAATATCAACATTTTTATGTATCAGCTGCAAATACTTAAACGGCTTTCGCATACAAAAAGTGTATGAAAAAAAATATGAACATGATGCACTTAGATAAAATTACACTTGAAACCCATGAATGCATTGAACACACGGTATATCTGAATACAGTTGATTACTTTTTTTTATGATGATGTTTTTAGGTGACCATTTTGTTGAAGCTGGTAATTTGTTTAATTTGTTCAAATGGGTTTTGTCCTGTTTGTTGTGCTGCAGCATGCCAAAGTACTGGCTCTTGAATAGTTTTTATATGTTGGGTCCATTTTAATCCTTTGATAAAATATTTATGACATTGTTTAATTAGGCTTAGAATTTTCATGGACCTTAAGCTCTTACAAACTTAATTGATAGTAATTAAAGGATTTGAACACTTGGGTAATTAAGTGCTTTTTATCAGTTTCCACAGTCTGATTTTTTCTTTTGTGAGAGACAGGAAGATTGAATTATTTACAATAAGCCACACAAAAAACTATCACTTAATATCTCCTCAGGCTCCTTTTGAAAATTCACATGGATTAATTTCCTTTAAACCTCAAAGATAATCAACTTGACAATGCATGAAATGATTTCTTCTCACCAAAAGCGACTAGCCATGCATTTTAAAGAATGAGCATTTCTGCTTATTCTTTTTTTCTCTCTTTCAAATTAACATACTTAGTCCTGGTTTATTTTGGAAAATATACATGACTTGTAAAAGCTAAATCTAGGCTCACTCTTTTCTGGGATTTCTGAGTTTGTGGGCAGCTGGAAAATAGCCCCTTTATAAATTTTGTGGTTTTAAAGAATCCTACATGCCAAAGTGAGTGAGCAGTGCCACCTGCTGGGGAACATTGATGTTATCACCAGTGTTTTAAAAATAATCAGAAACAAAAGACCAAGTTAAGTTCCTCTTTAGTTTGTTCTTTATTACACATTAAATAGGAGTGGTGAGATTCATGGCAAAAAATAGACTCATTTGAGATCAGATCACCACTCTACACTGCCCAAAACAGGTGTATTGTAAAGTGGTCATTCATTCACTTCCTTAGACCTGGACCCAGTCACACTCTCTAGTCACATACACAGAGTGGAGTGAAACTCCATTAAAGGAACATTCGTTTAGACACACTGAGGAAATGAAGCACAATTTACAAAATATGCACCTTTCAGTATCACAACTATACAAAGGTTGTTAAAATATGATCCAGGTATAAATGATACATTTCAGAAATCAGCTGTTGGCACGCAATAAAAAGGAAGAGGAACCGTTTAAACATTTCAGGAAAACTACTTTTGAAACAGTATTGTTAACAAGAGGGTTCCATAATTAAAATTGCATTAACAGTTATTACGTACGTCATGAAAAAAAAAAAAAAAAAAAAAAGACTGGGTCAAAATTCATTAATCATGAAAGCAAAATGTATCATGTCTGGTTTTTCTGTGTCAACATTGCTCCCCTGGAACAGCAGTTTGTGTATTTCTTGAGCACAAACAGGACAAAGTAAATGTTGCCTCGGCTCTTTCTACCATCTTAATGTAGCACCTAACACAAACAAAGGCAAATAAAAATCCCCAGGGGAACAGCTTGTAATTACGATGGAAAAGGTGAAATATGGGATGACCTAGGACAGAAACTTGGGACTTTTAAATATAAATTCAGACAATTTTCTGTAAAAACCAATTTTATGGCAATTATTGCCTGATTTATAAACATCAGTTCCAGTTACATCACCATGATACATGAGCTTTGTGAGAGAAAATGACAAATTATTTTGCTGGACAATCATTTCTGTGAAAGGCAAGCCCACCAAACAATTTAAGAAATTAATCCACAAACTCTTTCAAAAGCTCTGCAAATGGAAGAATCTGAAAGTCCATTTGGACACCATTTGAACAACCTGTGACACCACACCAAGAGAAATATTCCTGAAAGCTGGTTAAAAGATGCATTCTGCTTTCTGGCCCTCACAAGCGAGTTAACAGCTTAGGAAAAATGTGCATGGCATGAAACCTCTATGGCCGGCTACTAGTGAATCATGAATCTTCAAATTTAAAACCTTACCTAACAAACATTGAAAAGTGAGCGCTCTTTAATTGTTTTGTAACAAATAGCAATGAAATGATTGTCATGGTGAATTAAAAACAATCCTACAGTCAGGCCTTACAGTAAGGAAAAGCAGGAAATATGTGACCAGTGAGGTCAAAGAAGCTGATCGACAGACTGTGATGAGGCATGAATCCCTGCAACATAAAATGACTGTGGCCAACACAAAACCTGGCTGCTACTCCCATTCAGATAGAACAAAACGGGTTAAAATCTGGATCGTCCAATTTGTCAATCAAGCACAAATGCCATATTTTTATCCTCACAGCAAGAACTGGTTACTTTGTATAAACCTGAAAAACTAAACTGTGTGATGTCCACTTGGGTCAGAGTTCCTCGTTTCTGGCTCTGCTAAATGTATCAACCAGAGGCAGTTTGCAATACGCATGTGATCTAGGACACAATGCATGCAAAAAGAAATAACAAAAAAAGCATCTCATGTAGGCAAGAAGTCACTCCCCACACAATACAAAGTATTGACAAATTGAAAATTAATTAATAGCTAATTAGGGTGTTAAAACATTCGGAGAAGATTAGGAGTTTGCATGCATACTTATATCAGTGACATAACTAAGTCATACCTAGAGGTCATTAGAGATGGGGACATTACACAGTGGCTGGGACATTTGGATCTCATCTGGCTGAATGTTGGTCCTTTCCTCAAAAAGTGTTTTGTCTTCCAGAATCGGGATGAAAATTCATTCTTTGGCATCCCAAACTTAAAAAGGGCATTACAGAACATTTGCAGGTCATGACCTTTTAAGAGAAAAAAAAAAAAAAAAAATACACAATAAAAACTTTAAAGTTGTTAATGAATAATTTGTCAAACATGAGTTGTGATGCAATTAACTCACAGCTCTGCAGTTGTATAAAATTATCCAAATCAACATCATCCTATAAAATCAAATAGGCTGTTGGACCAACACATGTGGACAACTGGCACTAAACTGAAAATAAAGCTTATTGGTGTCCAGGTAGCAAATAACAGAAAGGCAGAAAAATCAGGTCAGGTTTAGTATTCAGTATGGTGGGTAATGAGAAAGAGGCTAATAATTTAGTGTAATGTACAAAATGTATTACTTTAACTGTTCAACATAGTTCTTTTTTTGATGTCTGTTTTGAAAAGGGGTGATTATTCACATAAGTGTACACTTTGTCTTGGACTTCTTTTTCTTCTTTTTGCCCTCCTTGCTCATCTTCTCCTTATGCTTCCGGATTTCTCGCACTAATGTGTAAAAGGCATCATCAACGCCCTGGAAAATAATAAAGAGAATGCATTTTTAGAGTTAGAGTTTATTATTTTAATACCAGAATACCAATCATCACCTATAAAAAAATAAAAACAAGTATACAGCCTGTCAACATTCAAAAAGGACTGACAATGTACTTTGATTCTGAGGTAAAATTTTAAAAGGCTGCCAAATTTTAATGGTAATTCCACTAAAGAATAATTGTGACAGATTCAAATCCAATTAATACTCATGACACAATCATTAATACCAAACTGATGTGTAGCCTTGACTTGCTCCACTACCAAAGAAACGCCTGTGGTAGTTTTATTATTTGAATTTTTGTTTTCCAATTCAAAAGCAGAAATTAAACTTAAAGTCTCCAAGATGATCTTGGATGAAGTCCATTTTACATCAGTTTTAACTACATCTGTAATGTGTACATCAACGTGACATACATCAGAGTGCGGGTAAATATATCACTCCGGTTCAGGCTTTGAGAGACACAGCTGAATAAAGAACAGCTCAGACAGAACTGTAATGCCGTGTATTTCAGAGTAAACGTCAGCAGTGTTCCCACTGACAACACAGACAGTAGCTGCAGCTGAATGAGCCAATTTCTTTCCCTCTGAATGTAATCGACCCAACTCCCACAACGTGTTTAAATGGGCGCTAAATAAAAATGACAGAACAAGTTGTCCTGTTTACATTTGCAATAGTCTATGTGCAGTCTGCCCACATAGGCAAACTTAAAAAAAAGAAATGTTAAAAAAGGGAGCGAAAAAATAAGCGAGAGGGACCTGCATCGAGCGCTTGGCACCAATACTGGTTTACTGCTGTGGGTTTGCACTGAAGCAACAGTTTTATCAAAATATTCTACTAACCGTGTTACTGAACAGAAGGCGAGACTTCTGTTTATCTCCCTAAAACTAATAAACAAATGTATTTTAAGATGGTTCCCCTGGGAAAGATTTAACACTCAGAAATGTGGTATAAAACTCCCATTAGCAGCAAATAAAAGAAGAGCGACACATTTTCCTCAGGTGAACAGCTTCAATTCAAGTCAAGAGGTGTGTGATATTCTGAAAATCAAAAGTAATCTGAAATGGAGTTCATAAAAAAAAAAGGGGGGTTTTATTCTGGCTGGTGTTTAAATTAGGCTTTTATATTCTTACTGGCCTCTTACTCTGATTATTAGTGAATAAAAGGCTCCGTGTAAGTGCAGCTAGTGTCTGTTGAGGTCATACTCAGGCAAGGACACGAGCACTACAACAGTTTGTTGTAGTGCAATATATGTGATGATGAATCTGCAAGGAGCTGCAGAGTAAAGAGCCTGGGGTCACCTCAGGTTGTCACAAAGACGGCAGGAAAGGGAAGAACAAAGACTAAGGGATTTGGGACCGCAAGAAAAACTCTCTTACCCACAAACACACCACACACAATTTTTGTTCACAACATATCGGCCAGTTTCTTAGACCATGTCCTGTTTGGAAACATTGCAGCACATGATTTGCTCCCAGATTCACCATAATTTCCTTTGATGACAAAAGCTGGCTCACCAGCCCATACCCCTTTCTTCATGTTGATTTCAGCAGATTAGGATGCTTTCACACTGGTACTTCGTCCGAATCTGGGAACGATTTGCTTGGAGATTAGATCATATGAACGCTTTTTTCTGAACATTAGTGCACACCAAGAATCCAGACCCAGAGTCTTGAAGACTTGAAGGAGGTGGTCTTATTGGCTCTAGGCCAATTTTACTGTATTATGGCCTGTGTGCAGTCAGAACATAATCCTGTCCTCACAGGAAGAACTATGCATTTCAGGGGTATCGTTTTGTATTTTTACCAGCAAAACTGGTGTATTAGCACAGAATAATAACCTCAAATTGATTCCATGTCATTTTTTTTCTCCAGTACAGGGTTGGAAGGGTGCTTGCTTTGTTTTTTTGTCCCCCCCAGCCCATTCAGATGCTTGCGTTACTTCAGTTGCGCTCACGTGGCTCTGCTCGTCTGTACATCAGATTCCATTTTTCTTGCATACATCTAAATGTGCAGTCATAGTTTCCTCGTGGAAACACCTGAACCGTGATAAGGAAATAACACAAACGTACGCCTGGATCGGAACAAAAGTAGACAAGTGTGAAAGCAGACCAGCAGGGTTAGCGGGGTGGGGGGAGGGGGAGCAATCAAACTCGCGTTTCAGACACAATTAAACAAACCAGTGTGAAAATGGCCATGATACACAGAGACACTGAAAAAGGAAGAAATCGTCAGCTGTTTCAGCCTCCTGTTAGAGCTTCACCATAGCCGTAGAAACCAGAAGGTTAGCTTTGAGAACCCACGAAGCACCAGCTTTTATTGTGCGTCTCCTCCCATTGCCGTCTCCACAATCCCCACAAACACACACACATATATATGTATATAAACACAGAGCTGGTGGGCGCGCGGCTGCATACACTTACCCCTTTCACATCACAACACACTTTTTAAGCTTGACACAGCGCGGAGTCTTTTCTTCCTTGCTGAGCTTATTGAGCCGGTACAGCCTGATCTCCCGTACCAGAATGTAAAAGGCATCTTCCACTCTCTGCAGTATGAGACACAACGTCCCTCAATGTTGAGGAATACAGGAGGAAATACTGAATGGGGTGCATGTGTTACAGCTTACAGATACAAAAGGAGCGAATCAGGCCGGCCTTATAATCTACATAAACTGATACTCCTCCCGAAATCCATCTTGTGAATACCGAACACTCACCGTCTCTATGCTTGAAAAGGTTTGCAGTTTAATTTCTCTCAATGAACAGGGGCTATTCAAAGCATCCTTAAAAAGTCCCATTGAGTATATTCCAAATAATTATAATTCTGCCAAAATGCTGCTAAATACAGTTTCTGTGTAAGCCTTTTGCCCTCTTGGAACCTCTGATAGAAACTGTGTGTTTCTCGTATTTTGGCAACACGATAATTGTTTGGAACATACTGAGCACACACGAAGAGTGAAGAGGTGGATTACGGTGCAGGAGTGGTTTGTAAATTTGGATATGGTTATAAATTAGAGTGTCATCATTGCAATCCATTTAAATTGAAAAGAAATAAGATGTACGCTTTTTTTTTTAAACAGCCTTTTAAGCTTTTTAAGCCTACAGTGGGTGAGTAATACTAAAACAATTAGGGTGGAGTATCACTTTAACTGTCTAAAAGGAGAAGTGCATGCATTCGTTTGGAATATTCTGTATGTGGGAGATTTTCAAGGGAAGTCAGACCAGCAGCAGCACCATGTGGATAGTGAATTATTGGTACACTCAGGTAGCAATAGGTGGACAGAGCTGTAAGAAATGAATCAATGCGTCATTAATTTCCCCGCACCAGAAGGAGCCGTGATTCACCCCGGGTCAGAGAGGCCAGGAAAGAGCGTGTTTAAAGATCACTGCGTCAGCCAGTCGGCCACCTATGGCCATGCTCACAACACACACCATTTGATGTGACTGAGCCACGGCACATCTTCCAACACCCAGTCACAGTAACCAGTAAGCAGAATCATTAACCCTCCCCTCCCCCCCACCCGAGTAATTACTGACAGTTTGTCCTTTCATGCAGACTCCCTGACACATATTTACTGATTATTTATAATGCAGGATCCTTTGCAGATGGCCCTAATGTTGATGTAATTTCACATATCCATGAAGAAGAAGCATGCAATGATTACATTATCACCCATAAATAAAAAAATGAAATTAACCCGAGACAAATTTCAAGCAACGTTATAATAAAAAAAACAGAGTCACTGAATGTGACACAAATCAACAGCACCACACGACTCAAGACTTTTCTTGTGATCCAAGTGCCAAGATTATAAAGCCTTAGCAAGGAGCACTTATCAAAATTACTATTCGCCTAATCTTTCTGCAATATTAAAATTTACTTTCAAAAGATAAATATAAAAAGGAGCCAAAACCTCTGAGACCACATGCAACTTCTCACCATTCAACATGATCTACAGAGCAGCAGGGGAATACTCCAGCAGTTTAGTGACAGATTGAAAAGTTAAACCGTTTGAGTCTTGAGGGCGTGGCCGTCGCTGGCTGGACTCTCACCTGTCTGGTTTTGGCTGAGGTTTCAATAAAGGGAATGCCGTAGCTGCGTGCTAAGTCCTGAGCCTGCTTGGTGTCCACTGTCCGGGACGGGAGGTCACACTTGTTCCCCACCAACACCATTGGGACGTCCTCAGAGTCCTTCACCCGCTTAATCTGTTCTCTGGAAATTGACAGAAAATTGAAATTTCATTTAATTTAAATCCAACTGAGGTAATACTCTGAACTCTACT
>JAVQJL010092037.1:0-22262 GCA_036024295.1 Nannoperca obscura
TGTATTTCTTTAAAGTTAAGACTAGTTTAAAGTCATCTTCATTGAAAAGTACAGTGCTTTTCCTTCAAAAATAAGGACATTTCAATGTGACCCCAAACTTTTGAACGGTAGTGTATGACCAGCTGAATAAGCTTAGCTTCTCATTTCTACAATAGCCAATAAAGAAAAAATCACTTTGAAGGCTACAGAGGAAGTTTCTGGTGTTTCACAGAGTGGTCAGAGGTCTTCCAAAGTCACAGTGGCATGTATAACAACATCAGGACAAAGTGGTTTTGCTGAACTCCAGATGTGGAGTTGCCTCGGGCTGAGGCTGCACGCCACTTCCCATTGGCACTGCAGCAGAGCAGCAGTGACACAAGTGAGAGCATGGTTGAGAGGAGGTCTAGAGGAGGGGTGGAGGAAGATGTATGTCAAAATAATGTGCCTCCCGGATGCATTATATAAGGCTATTAAATTGTCAGTGTCTAAAACAGTGCATAGAGGATACAACCTTTGTTTGTGACAGCCGAAACTCCATTTTTCATGTTTGTTTCATTGTGAGCTTTACTAGCGAGTGGTTTCTTTTGTTGGAGCTCATAGAGAAAAAAAGCCCTGATCCTCTCCTCTTCACTAAAGCTCGTGAAAAGCAGCCATGAGGGATTTTAATGGTATTATCACTCTAGAAAGAAATGAAACTATATGCGTACTCCACATATTAGAAGAAAACTGATATTAAACTCACTTAACATTGAAAATACATCCATGTTGAAAAGGTATATCTTTGAGAGGGACTGACAAGGCTGGGTGGAGGAAGGGTAACTATAGCTGCAATAGCTATAATAGTAGGCAACTGTATGAGAGGTAAGAAAGACAGTAAAATGAATATCACACAGAGTAAAGTATTTATGACTTAAGTCTGAATAAATTATAATATACAATGGATACTTACAAGTGAGTTGCTTCTGCTTGAATCCCTAGTTCTGCTGCTCTGCATATCTTATCGCACGTTCACTCACAGCTGCACATTTTAGAGCAACCACAGGTAAGAGATTATCCACACAGCGCAGAGAATCAATGACCTTTCAGTTATGAACAGTTTGACCCTGCAAAGCCGAATGACGGTGGGAGTGAGTTCACAAGGGAGCAAGGCCACCTCAGGCAGCCACTATCTAGTCTTTGCCGTACTCTCTGCTCACACCTCCACATGATAGACTGCATCACCAATGGCCCTCTTTCTTCCACTGGAAATAGACAGCTCATCCATGCATTCAACGCACCTTTGTTTTTTCTGCTGAGAGCATATATTTCCGTCTTTACCATATATCTTTGAGAAGGTACTTCTAAAAAAGTGTAATGACACGTGCAAAAGCATATTTTCATGTTTTCAATAGCTGGATTAAGTATAAAAATCAATACAAGTCGGAGGTTATTTTTTCTTTAGCATGTCAACGCTTTAGACAAGGAAAATTCTCCTTCTGCGGTTTCCTCTGGACATGTTCAGGGGTCGAGAAATGCATGACCCCAAAAGCAACATCTCTGCCCGGCACTTTACGGATGCACGACAAACACAATCTGTTCTGTTTTGTGCACAGTTCACGCTCTTTGCACCAAATAAATACAGCACCTTATGAATCATACCACAGAGAGCAATGCTGCCTGTACCAGGGAGGCAGAGAACAGCCCTAAGCATATCTGAGAGAGTGGCAGGCAGCAATCTGTAAGTAAAGCTGTAGGGTGGAAAGAAGGCAGTTTTGTCCAAATCACTGAGCATACACAAGCACCTACTCAAGGGTCATCCAGCTAATGGACTTCTGGACACACATTCTTTGCAATAAGGCTGCCAGTATCTCGTTGCACGAGTGGAACAGTTGTATACGCTGTCAAAGAAATAATTACTGAGAGCACATTTGGATTGAACAACACAATGCTGTTGATCAATCTGCAATCTTCCTGTCTCGTATGCCTTTTCACACCACAGGTGTTTTTATTTACAACCCATAATTTATTTAGTGTTTGTGTGTGTTGAAAGGATGTGAAGATCAGGTCAGAGTTTAGCCAAAGTCACTATATGTGATTGACTGGGCTTTCTAAACAGCATCGCCTCATAGATCTAAATTTCTATTGGCAAGGACAGAACTGATCTCCCGCCCTCTGTAATCTCGATTTCCTCTGGTAATACCAGTCACCGTGAACTTGTGGCATTTCGTTGCCTTTAATGATTGGCCCACTGGTCTGCAACCAATGGCCTTCTTGCCACCAATTCATGACCCGTCAACCCCAATCCTCCCACCAATCCAACAGGCATACAACACACAACACAGAACAAATGTCCCAGTGTCAGAATCAATCCAGACTGGCATCCCATCCTCCTTTCATAAAACTGGCATCTCATTTATCCAGGAGTGAGGACAAGCCATACTATGGTAAATGGAATGACAGGGCATTTTCACTTTTAGTGGCAGAGGGTCCTGAAAGACTCAGATTGCACTTTAGACTCATTTTCTCCAAAAAGGTACCTGAATGCACATTTAAAATATTAATTCCATTTCCCTTTTGTTGACATGACACCACTTTCTAAACAATATCCTATTTGAGAATGTCTTCTTTCTTTTAAAACATTTTTTTTCTCCTCCAATACACATGTGCAGACAAAAGTAATGAAATGAAGGTGTTGGAACAGGAAGTTTTCTGAATCACAATATTGAGAGTATTGAAAAGACCCCTTGCTGATATGCTTGAGGTGCACCGGCGCATAGAGGAAATAACAGACACCAAGGACCTGCACGCTCATGCAGCTACTTCTCCCTTTGAAGTTCTGGCATCATTCGGCTTCCTCTCCAGTGTTGAATCCTGAGATCATAATTATTTACCATAACCACGGCTCACATCCGCCTGATGAAAACAAAAGTTCGACCGCAACGTTACGGTCATATTCTATTCAGTGCAATTTCACAGGGACCACAATCACACAGATCAAATTGAGAAGGAGCAGTGTAGCATGAATATCAACCGTAATAGCCTGAGAAGGAAAGTGCAAAGGCATTCATTGTCTATCTGTATGATCTTCAGTACAGAAATGATCATGCTGTCAAGGCCAGATCTTAATGAAAAACAGCCACTGTACAATATGCTTGCTAAATAATTGGTTGTTAGTCCAAGCTTAACTGTTAATATATCATATGAATGAAATGACTTAATAAAATCAAGATGCAGATATTAACCCAGAGCAAAACAAAGTGTTGTTATTTTGTTCAAGGTTGTGACAATCTAATTAAACACATGAGCAATCCCGCATGCTAACAGTACTCAAGGGGCAATGGCAGCAGCTGAAAAGAAGACTCAAACATTTGCTTTTAAGTGTTGTACTCAGAGCAGGAGAGAAAGCTCAAAAGGACTCACCGATCATGTGGATGGTGGTTCGTCCAGGCCTCGTCCCATGATGCTGTTGGATGGTGTCGTAGAAAGTGGCCTGACACAGCTGAATGGCAGTCACACTGACCCAGAGGCACAGGCAGAGCAGCCAGGACATGACAGGACACATCTGCTAAGGACCGGCAGAGGTGGAGTCAAAACTACATCATGTTCTCAACCTATGACCTCAACCCCCGAGCACACACACACACACACACACACACACATACAGGAGTTTGTACACGCCGGTCTATAATTGGCCTTAACACTCTTCAATGGAGTCTTTTAGTCATCGGATTTTATCATTAGCACGATTATATAAGTATGAGTTCCACACTTCCTAGTTTGCCCTGTCTTGTCCCTGAGCCACAACGCTGCAAATGTGGAGTGATCCCTGGGGAGTTTTTCCCATGCAGCAGAGATTTCCCCTGACAGGCTGACTCCCTTCAACTCCTGAGCTGTGCTGCTGCCTCAAAACCAAAATCAAACTTAAAGAAAGATTAGATTTCTCAAAAAGCATGGCTGCCGAGGCTTTTCTGTATTTGTCAGAATAATGTGACAGTGACACAACAGTAATAGGAATCAAAAGCCTTGTAATATTTCACCATGCTGTTTAGATAAGGAAAAAAACAGAAACGAAAACAACAGAGAAGAATGCTCCTGGTCATAGAAGAAGGGTGGCTATAAAAACAATCTATAAAGGAGAAAATAGAAAATGTTTCTGCCCTGACATTGTTTCACAACAGTTTTATTCACAGCAGAAAACTGCAAACAAGGATTAGATTTTTAACCATATAAAAAAGAAAAAGAAAAAAAAGAATAACATTAATGGAGTATATTTAGGTTAAATTTCTTTATGATATGATTTTAACATAATATGGATTTTTTTAAGTGCATAAAAACGTTTATTAAACCTTATGAAGGACAAATGTGTATTGCATTAATTGGTATTATTAAGGTTATAAATAAAGTGCAGAAGACTTTTGAGTCATTTCACATGTTCAATTGGCTTTCAAGCATCAATGGTAGTAATGCAATAGTTCTGAAAATAGCTAACTAGCTAAATTAAGAATTCTTTAAACATTTTAATTTGATTTTAAATGAATTTGCAATGCTCCATATAATCTATGTTCAATCATATCATGGAATAAGATAAATGAAAAATGCTTTTTGTTTATCTTAACCATATGTCACACAGTACAATTATTGTCATGTGCAGATTTCACATTTGAATCCAAACAGATTTTTATGGTAAATGTATGATTTTTCAGTTTTATGCAAAAAAAGCTAAATCTCGTGACAATGACATGATTTATTTTTTGCCCAGAGTAGGAAGAAGAAAATCTTACCTGAGCAACCCAACAAAGAGTATATAAATATCTCAACAGAATGACATAAATCCATCCATAATGCTGCTCATGTTGATCCCATCCAATAACTCTGAATTTGGCTCGAGGAGGGAACTCCACTGACTCTGCCTCCCTGCTCCACACTTTGATAGCAACAGTCCAGTGATTCAGAAATGACCGTCAAGCCCGAGTCAGGAAATAGACTTACAGCTCTTTCAATTCCACCTTTGAAATATCACTGCTTCCCCTTCAGGAGTTGCTCCCACTGACACTGAATTCATTTGCCCCTTCGCATTTATAGGCACGTGCGGAGTGCTCCTTAATTAACTGTAGTGGAATCTCTTCTTTCACCGTCTGCATCCTTCCAGCGAGAGGCAGCCTCTGAGCAGCGGCTCTCGCTGAGTCCCCCCTCAGCCAGCACTAAGAAACAAATGTGCCCGTACAGCCACGCAGAGTGTAAAGACTGTATCACATGTCTTAAAGCCAGACTGCCTTTGGATTAGATGGCATGGTGGGACTCCACCTGATCATATGCAAATCGGGGAAACTGGCACCACTCACGTCGCTGTGACCATGATTAATAATTATTTACATTTAGAATAGATTTCTTTTTCTCCTGAGGGAACATCCTTCTTCCTTTCCTTTTTTTGTTGTCAGTTTCTACTCTGCCCTACATAAAGAGAACTAAAAACTTGCTTAATTTTCTTAACTGATTTAAAGTTAATCCAAGAAATTTAACAAGGCAAACAGGATGTTAGATTACCAGATACAGGCACATGAGGATGGAAAGACATAAAACTCTCTGTCCTTCGCTTACCTTGGTGTTGTTAGGGGATGGAGCTTGAAAGAAGATTAGGAAAGAACATGTTTTCTCAAGCTGAGCAGGAAAGAAAATTGAAAGCACGTTGTGTTGAAAAAAAATAATGTCCATTCAGCTGAAGGTAATCTTCAATTGCAGTGGGGGACTTCTTCAGTCAAGGATGGAGACGTAATGGTGATCATAGCAAAGAAGGGGAGGGTAGTATTGTTATTTGGTGTAAATCATCACCGATCTATATGTGTGGGAAACAACTCAATCCTCCCTGTTCCCCGCCACCTTCGCTACATGGTGAGCTCTACTTTTGCATTGTATCTGGATTTTTTATCACTGGCATGCAGAACATGCCCAAGGCCTGCAGCTCACACTGCCATCTCTACAGCATAAAGACTTCACATTTTATTTTGATGCTTGCTCAGGAAGACAGGGTGCATTCCCAGTTCAGGAAGGAGTGAAGAATACCCAGAGCGAGAGGAACAGCAAGAAACTGCTTGAGATGTAGGCACACTACAACACAGCATAATGTCTGTGGCTTTGGCAGAGTCATCTCTGTGCAGAGGGGATTTGGGACATATGTGAGGAAGCCAAATAGCAGAAATTGCTGAGGTGTTCTGAGCAGAATAATGGTTTCCGAAGATGAGGCAGTCATTAATCATTAATTGTTTGTACTGACCTTTATTCAAGCCATCTGTTTAACAGGGAGTTTGCTCAGAAATATGTAGAATTCTTGGAGCACCCAGGAGGCTGTGTATCCAAAACACAGAGCACTGAAATAACAAAATAATATCATTGATTATTATTCCATTGTGACATACACAGACAAATATCCAGAACACTTGGAAAGAAGTGTTCATACGGCCAAAGTAAAATGTGTGGAACAGGGCTGCATGATAACACAAATCTGGTTTCAATCCGATATCAGGTAACAGAATCATTGATATTGATACTGATACTTTTTATTATTACAAGTGGGCAGCTATACTATCGCATTGTTAATAATCTACTTCTCAATACAATGATTTGCCAATAACTAAACTTTTACTTTTCTCAGCCATTTAATCAGATGTATGGCAAAGAAAATAATTTAACAGTAGATAGCACATATTTATGTTATGTAATGTTTTAATATGTTGTATTACTGGGCAATTGATGCATTTAACAGCAGCACAGAAGCAGATTTTAAATTAATGTATTCAGAGATTGTTTTTACATCAATCAAACTGAAGCTAGTGTTAAAACTCAAAACAAGACTTAGAATCGGTAGTGTCGTTAATTTTAGTATCAATCTGCCTATACTTAATGTGTATCAACAGTTAACCTTTATGAATGGCTAACAGTAGGTCTCTAAATCCCTAGGTAAACATAATAAAGGTATGAAATAAAGCTGGACACTGAAACCTAATCACTCTGTCACTAATTGGAAAGGAGTTGTAACCCAGTGAAGCACAGTCAAGTCAAGTTATTTTCTTCCTGTTCAGAAACAATAAGCCCTTTTCAAAAATGTATTATTTATTTCTGGACATTATGAATGTTGTAGGCCTAATGTCCTGTAATTCACAGAGCTTATATTCAGTATTCAATATATACATATAGGTCTTATTTCCATTTTAAATTAGTGAGAAACTCAGTATTTTCCTAGTCTTTAAAGGTTAAGTCTGGTGTTATATATGTTGTCTGGTGTTATATATGTTGTATTGTAAACAAATCCCATGAAAAGACCAAAACCAGTTAGTCTGTTTCTCAGTACTTTCTGACTTCCCTACACTGTCTATAGCAGTCAAGCCCATTTGTTCCTACTGAGGACATAAATCTTTAAAATATATATTTTTTTAAAAGGCTCAGTAATTTCTTAAAACAGCTGGGCACTGTAGCTTTTGGCAAAAATTCCTCAAACAGGAGTAAATAGTGTATTTGTTGGGGACTATTTTCAGTGGTGGATTACTGTACATATGATGCTCTACTAAGTTTTTACAGGCAGCAGGATGGTGAATGTGGGATTGATTCAAAATAAACTACAGTGCCAATGTTCATTCATGCATTCAGCGACAGTGTGGCTCATTCATGTGTTTGTTTTTGGAAAACAACTGAGGTCCATGGCACGGAGCAATAAGATGTATTAATAACATGTATTGTCTACACAGGCAATACATGTCAGTAGGTCAATTCATTGTTGGTTTTGGTCTTTACAAGAAAAATATAGAATATCAACCTGTCCTTATCCGTTAATTTCAGTGGAAAAATTACTATGTAGATTTATATGGTGAATACCATCGATCCTTCATTTGCTCGTTTTGTTTGATGTTTGTTGCAGCTAAGATATTTCTTAAATAAATAAAATAAATAGATAAATGTTTTCCACTCTTAACAGGAGCAGCACAAGTAAACTTTACAAAACTGACTCTGTACCCTTGCAAATATTAAAAGTATAATAAAAAAAGTATTTTTAAAAGTGTATTGAACTGCGTTAAAGCAGAGTGTGCTTTCATGTGACACCCCTTTACATTTATGTCTAAACATTTGTTAACTATTTAGACCCACAATCACATAGCTCAGAACAAACAGAAACTTTATTGTGAAATGATTCCAATTCTAAAAAACAGAAACAAAACACAAATTACCTGGAATCTACATCTATCATCTTTTCAGTGCAACAAACCAATCAAAAATATTTTTACCTGACCTGCAGACCACCAGTTTATGTCTGAAGAAGTTTCATGCACTGCTGATTCAATGGACTCCTTCCTGAAAGGTTGTGACGGCTGCTCTCTGAAAAGTAACTCTGAAAAGAGGACGATTTCTGTAAGAATGTTCACCAGAGTTGTCTCCTAAATCTAAAATGGTCAGTACAGATATGGCCAGGAAGCAGACAGCACATAAGCTCCCATGGGGTTTTGGCCTGAATGTTACATACCTACAGTGATGAGATTCTCAGGGACATATCCAAAGCATCGTGCTTTTTTCGTACTTACATCTGGAAAGACAACATAAAGTCATGTACTTGAAAAGAAATGGCAGCAATATGGGTCTACTCTTAACGCCTGTCTTATTTCGTGTCAAATTTCCTTTCCAAATCGCATGCCTACAAGATAAGGTGTTGGTTGCTTTATGCCGAGGGTGGCTAAGCAGAGTAAAAATGTCAATAAATCATTGTGTTTTGCTCAGGGTGGGAGAGCCGGAGATGTCTCAGGAAGAACTATGGAGCAGTTTTCTTTTTAGCTTCCCCCTCAGCTGTGCCTACTCTTGTCATAATAGGAATCACTAAAGGTTTTGCTGCCCTACAGAAAAATGACATTTTAAGATGATATTACTGTTGATTACAATGACACCATTGCCAGGAGGCAGATTTCTATTAGACATAGAGAACATGTCATACTGTAGATCATGTCATGCATCAGCACGCAATGCCTTTTGAACAATAAAGGAGGAGGAGGAGGGGTTTCTAAATAAAAGTCATACATTTCTACAGGCATCCCTGCTATAACTTCACAGAAATCCTTAAATGCACCATCCATTCACACAAGGTGTTTGCAGCTGCATATAGCTGTGAAACAACAAAAGGACAAGTGGCGTGAAAACAGTTTAAGTTTCACACAATAAAAGAAGAAGATATTACCTTGCTGTTGGTTTAACAACTCAAATATCTTTTCTCCAAGATCAATAAATCACTGCCAGTAAATAACTTACAGTGAAATAGTGAGGGATGCCTTTCAAGTAATTCATTTGCATTCTCATTGAGTGTTTTTGTTTTCTGAAGCATTCTCTGCTCCTTTCTGGAAAGGTCAATGGAAAACGGTTGGTGTCTGCTTTATCTGCATGAGCCAACTCTCAAGTTCAGCCAAGTAAGAAATAAGATTATCTTTATAGAAGGCAGTGTGAGAATCTGGCCTTTGAATCTTTTTCAGTAGAGTATTAATGTCTTAGTGGGTAGAATCAGCCCAAACTACTATTAAAATAACTGAAGTCTTGAGTGGTGTGTTTTTCAATTCGCTGATCCCCTCATGTTTAATGGAAATTGAGTGTCTCACCTTTTACATCAGTTAATCTTAACATTTAATAGATTCTTTTAAGGATATTAATCTTTTCCATTATATCTTTGTTGTGGATAAGAGTGAGGCAGTTTTCTCTCAGGCGAAACAACTCATTAACTTCCCAGACACAAACCTTTCTACACCTGAGGTGTGATATGAGAAAACTCAAGTGAAAAGCAGAATATAAAGCCAACAGTTTGCAAAAGTAATGCATGCCTAGCTCTGTTATTTTTTTTAAAGGATATAATTAAAATTGGAAAGGCCTTTTTCCTCCATTATTTCCTGAGTCCGATTGACATTTACTGAGAGCTACACCATTACGTCAAATGTCATTGCATGCACATTATGAATTTTTCAAAATTAAAAAAGAGAACTACAGTATTGCAGTGTCGGGCAGAAACAATAGAGCTAAGAACATAGACATTTCAACATAAGTAGCCATTCTTTTGGCCCAAACTGCTGATGACAGTCTCCAGAGAGAGCAGATGCTGTTGCCTTCTGGCTTAGGGCTTTACCGTTCCATTCCAGTAACTGTCTCTGTGCCCCCTGAGATCTGCTACTGTAAAACCTGCTCTCTCTCACGGCATGCAGGTGAAGAAAAAGCACAAATACAATAGATGGCTTTTATTCCTGCCTTTAAAAATGTCATCAGCCATCATCGGTTATCTAGGTTATGTGCGCAGGGCTGTTAATAATTGAGATTAAATGTACAGTATAAGTCATGTGTGATGTGCGTTCTTTGCATTCGCTGTCTTTAAGATTGCAGCATCAGATATGAAAACATTAAACAGGGAGATTACAGCTTCTTTGAGGGTTTTCTTTGAAAAGGGAGGAAATCTTGTGAGAAGACATTTCTCCTCAAAGCCATACAATCAATCATTTTCATTGCCTTCAGTGTGTCCTCCTCGGCTCATACTGTTGACAGGGCGCATTGAAGTCATGTTGGCTCCATCACATCACATGACAATCAAAATTATTTTTATTGTTCATGTAATTGAACTTGCCAGTCCTGCTCCGATGCCTATATTCATCTCCTGAGGTGAAACCACATTTGCCCTTCAGATGTTTAAATTAGCACCTTAATGGCATGAGCATAATACTTTGGTCACGTTCCTGTAACAGCCATATGTTATACGTCAGGGATGCACCAGTTCAGACTTAAAAAGGAGTTGTGTCCAAACTTGTGATTTTTCTTTTTCTGCTACAGAAAACTGGTACAATACAGAGCAAATCAACTGACAGGACATAAATGTGGTATGTGTTATTTTTTGTGCTATCAGGTGGCTCTTACAGCAAGTTAAAGATACACAATTTAGGAAGAAATCAGTGAGAGATATGTCAAATCTCTGCCAGTCGTCTTTGAGGTCTTAAAGGGATTCAGCAGAAATCTCAGTCTAACCCACCTGACAAGGTCACAGTGTCTCATGCAACCTTTTGTGGAAAGCACTCAGCACAACAAATGGACCCTAAACTGCTTGATACCTGCTGTTTGCACTCTAAAGACGGCTGGCTAGAGTTGATTATGGAGACCCACCCCGGCATTCTCCATCCCAGAGTATTTGTTCTGGGCCACTGCTGACTGAATATGACTTGAACAGCTGGAGGAACCTTGCCGGCAGAGGTCAGTTAAAAACCTTTCTATAAGTGATAATGTATTTTCTGTTCTCATGGTTGGATGGTCAAAAATGAATAGAATAGAGTAATATATAGTATTAGATAACTCTGCTTCAGGGACAGTGAAGACAAAATGATGGCCTAGTAAAATATAAGAACAACTTGTGTATAAAGTCAAACTTAATCAAACAAGCAGCTAACTAGTCGTCCCAGATGTTGAATGTTGTAAAATGGACAGATGTCTCAAAAGTACAGTTGTGGGAAATACACTTATTTTCTTTTTTACCAAGAGTTAGATGACAAAATGTATATCACTCTTATATCTGTACAGTAAATATGAAGTAATGGCCAGCTGATGGTTAGCTTAGCTGGTTTTGTACACATTAAACAAGCAGGATATAATGTTGTTCATTTGCCAGGCTAGCTGTTTCTTCTTTATGCTAAGCTAAGCTAAACTAACGTCTCCTGGCTCCAGCTTATTTAATAGACAGATAGGAGAGTGGTATTGATCTCCTCACATAACTCTTAGGTAATAATTGATTTTATAAAAAAATTGCTCAACATGTCATGACTTGACATGATGTTAGAGATACTAAAGACAGGTCAATGCTTTCTTGCCCAATAAAAACAAATAAAAACCTTTATTTGAAATAATAATTATCAACAAAAAAGGAAAATACTACATAGCAGGTCTACACAGCTTAGAGGATTAGAAGAAGGTGAATGTAAAAGAATTGCTGGAGATCTTTTTTGAATATTTTTTCCGAGCTGTTCAAGTGAACTTTATTTCACCATTACTGTTCTCACTATTTCTCCCCACCTCCACAGGCATAATAGGAAAATAGCTAATATAAAAACTGAAATTGTATTCTTTCCTCTGTAAAGAGAGATGATTGCATATCAAGTTGGCTGGTTGAAGTACCTCGTGTGTATGGCTCCTGTGTGGTGGGAGAGGAAGCATTTTTCTTCCAACCAATGGAAGAGTGAGTCAGGTTTATGACTATGGGGAGCAGAGGGTGGCCTTTATTTCCCTGAGAAGAGTCATTATTATTGCCCTGCAAATTTATGGCTTTCTTCTGGAGAGAACCTACCAGCAGAGTGCCTGTCATTTCTCTTGCTATCTTATGCATTATTGATAAGTCTATGGTCCTATCATCCATTCTACGCTATTGCTATAATTCAACAGCAGAAAACAACATATACAGTATACTGTAGATGTGTAGAGTGGGTCTCTCTTTTGTTCTCTCTACTGTATTTTACACCACTTTTTTATGGAGGACTTTCACCTGTTAAGCAGCAGTTATGACAATACCAAGCATGCTATCAACAACATTAACCCCTCTTAAAGAAAGTATTATCACTTGTCGAAAGAAAATGATTTAGTATTCATGATTGGAAACATCTAACACAGGAAAGATTTAACACACACACACACACTTTAAAGAATGATTCCTCTGCAGAAGAAAAGAAATGGCTAATCAAACTAAACTCAGTGTCATGAACCAGTTTACACATGGGTTTGACAGAATAGATGTGGGCTGCAATGAACATGCTAATCCTGGATCAGGCACAAGGGAACAAGCGTGGTTTTTCATTTTCATAATGCTAGTGAACCCGGCTGGAAAAAATAGAAATAAAAAGTTATATTCATTATAGCACCTCTTTGAATTATACAAACAGGAATGAGATATTTAAATTTGATTATCACTGACTTAATCATGTGGTTACAAATGCTTTGGAAGAATAAAAGCTGCTTTATTGGGCTTTGTGAAAGTAATGTGTCACATGACCAGAAAAAACTGATTAATTGCGGGAGTCTGCTTCAATTAAATGAAATAAAATGATAAATGGTCACTTTTAGCTATATATTCAATGGTTGTTACATGGGGAGATAATGACATGTTCATCATGTTGTTAAAGGATAATAAGGATGAGCCTCTTGCAACAAAGGATGCCCTCTTTTGCCTCTGTCCTTCACCTGGCCGTGAACGCTGTTCAAAGAGAAGGCAAGAAAAAGCATCCAGGCTCAGACATCTTTCATTTTCCTTTATCAAAAGTGCTAGTAAATCGGACATGTTTCACACATCTTTAAGTGTGAAACTACACTAGTTTTATGTGTAGGCTAACTACACTCACTCACACTCATACAACAAAATCACTGCACAGTACTAAACAAGTTAATCAGTGATGTTTTATTTGGCACCTCCCACATGTGCTACCTCTTTCTCTCTGTCTCTTTTCCCCAAAGCTCCTCTCACTGAAGGACCCTTCAGACCAGCAGCAATCATCCTATTTAGACAGCTGAGAGGGCTGCTTTTTTGAAACATGGTATTGTATAATGCTGCCTGCGCTTGCAATCATGCTCTTCACTCCGCGATGATGAGGTTAATTTTGGTCTTTTGTGTATATTTTGCTTATTTGGTTGTTTATATAAGCAATTTAATTAAACTGCAACTATGAGCTTTCTATGTGTTTTCCCATATTTTTGAAAATTAAGAATTTATTACATTGACCTTGTTTTGAAATGTAGGTTTTATGCTCTTTTGTTGCCAAAGCATGCTGTAAGAATCAACCTTTAAATCAGTTTTACATTCTATACACACCATTTTAGATATTATTTGCTTTCCTTTTGATTCAGTTGCAAAGAAAACTATTTCTGACTGACATACTTAAGACTGTACACGTGGTGATGCATTCTGAGCTGCAACAGTGAAGGAAGATAAAGACTTAACAAATTTGTTTATTAGCTTCCCACTTTCTGAGCTTCAGCCAATCCATCACCAGTGAATGACCTTATTAATACATTACAATACATTAAAGCTGACTGGCTGCACAGGGGTTGGTTTGTGAGTTATGTTGTTTGTCATTCTGTTGCATTAGCTCTAACTCCTCTCCATTACAAACACAGATACTGCTCAGACTGTGTGCAAAAATCTCAGCAAAACCTATGCCAAATAATTATTTGAGGTGTAATTTTGAAAGAAATAAAGGAAATTATCTCAAATTCTTACCTCAGGCTTCAGTGGAGCCTACACACATATTGCAGAACCAACAAATACTTATACTTAATAACCAAATGCACTTGTAAGCGTTTTAAGGTTGGTCATTGATTTGTCTTGCTTGGCAGGAACAGAAATAACTGGACTGATTTTAGAGGGGAAACAAAACAAAAACAATGAAACTGTTGAAGTGATGTGGAATCTGTGCCTAGTTTGAAGACAGAAAGTTACTTTAGCAACCTCTACATACATACAACATTGACTGCTGGTTGGAAACCGGAAGTGAAAAAGCAGTTTTCCATTTCCAACATTTTGTTGACCCATCCATCTACCCCATACTCCTCCCAATGCGGACTCTTTTCTCATTGTCAACAAATCAAACTACTTTTCTCATTGTCAACAAATTAGACTGTCCTCCCAAGAACAACAACCTAGCCAAACCAAGTTTTATATTTTCAAAAATGATTTGTAAACGAAAGGCACTGATACATTTGCCTGACTTGTTGTAACAAATCCCTTGAGAGGACCAAAACCAACAATGGACTACTCCATTTCTGAAGACTGGAACTTCCTTATCCTCTGTGTGACACTTAGCTCCAAGCCCATTAATTCTTACTGAGTAAATCTTTAAAATTGGGTCAGAAACATTCAGTAATTTCTTCAAACAACTGGGCACTGTAGTTTTTGACAAGCGTTAATCAAACATCAAACAGACTATTTTTAGCCACAGAAATACACACTTGGGTCCCAGTGAGTATTTACGGGCACCAGAACAGTTTATATGGCGTTGACCCAAAATAAACTACAGTGTCCACGATCTTTATAATAAAGAAACACTTAGTGCAACATTGTGGCTCATTGATGTGTTTAACAGTTTGTCGACAACAATGGTGGAAAAAGTTACAGATACAGGCAATACTTGTAGGATCAATTAACAATAATGGAAATATGGAATATCACTGACTTTATCCTGTAAAAGCGGTTTAATTTTAGAGGTTCAATATTGCTCTCCTTAATAGAGTTTTTCAAATTTACTAAATAATACAGAATACTAAAGTATCTGAAACCTTACAAACCAGACAATTACATTTTGAATGACTTTCTTTCTACCTGTGTAGCTATTGAAAATTCCTTTAAAACTGTTGCTCATCTAAAAGAAAAACCCATTGTGTTCATACACACTGTGTGTTGCACACAAAGGCATCCAGTTTCTATTGTAATTATCCTTTTAAGAGAACCAATAGGGTCTGTTTTGAAGACATTTTATTGACGTGTCCATATGGTTTATAGGTTTCTACATGGCTCCACTTCTCTTTAGAAAAATAATGGGAATTTAATCACACACCTTTGGTGGGCTTACCGAGGCAGCTGTGACAGTCAACAACCTCGTCATGTCAGTCGGAGACTCGGGAGAGACTGTCCTTGAAACACAAAGAACCCCTGATGACATTGATTCAGTTCAGCCACTGTAGTGCTCATTCACTGTTACAAAGGCCAGTGCACTCAAAATCCTTTTTCAGCACAGACATGCGACAATAAAACATTATTGTGCTCTAGGTATCAAAATATTAACATTAACATTAATTCCTCCTACATTCCCAGAGAGAGCTGCCGTCATCAGTGCTCCCTGCTCATCCACAATTTCTGTTCAGGGTAATGATGAAGTTAATTATTCTGGGTCTCTTCCAGAAATGGGCAGATGACACAATTTTGTAACAAAATCGCTGTATTACAGGGTTCTTCATGTGTAATTGCACAGATGTTATGAGGGAATCAGGTACTGTATATGGGCTTTCAGTTGATTTGTGTCATCATGTTTCATCCTGCTTTTCATTTTGAGGCAAGGACAAGCCGATACGCTTCAGTTGCTCCTATAATTATTTCTGCTCCTCTCCCTTTTCCATGCCCAGTCTCTCTGTCATGCTCTCAGTCTCTCGGCCTGGGTGTCGATCCCCGAGGACATGACGCTGGAATGCCTATCTCAGGTGTGTGCAGATGGGAATTATCTTAGATTCAATACAATTTTCCAAATCGAGACTGAGGAATTAAATAAAATCTTACTTTGTTATCTCTCAGGTTGAATTGATCAAGTGTGCTACCTTGATGGACTGATAATACAAGCCACTTACTTTCATCCAAATTCCACAATATACTGGCTGCATAATCTGACTGCATGTGTGCACAATATGAAGATGCTACAGTGTTTGCAGGTATTTAATGTCATCCAGTCCTTTGGCTCTTCAATCAAAATTCTTTATGTATCAGTGTAATTCAGTGTGTTATTCAAAGGATAGATTATAATCCACAGGACAATCCTTGTATTCTTCCTGTAATATGCACACAACAGCACCACCGTCCCCAGACATGCAGCTTCAGTGGTTGTCTGTGTTCACCAGATAAAGAGGAACAATGGTTCTAATAGGCAGCAGAGAGTCTCCACAACCAGTGTTTCAGCAGCGCACATTTGTTCTCACAAAGGCTAAATGTATTTTGAGTGGCAGATTAAGAATATTGGTCAGAGGCTCTGCATTGTCAACTCTGAAAAGTGGGGTAAACGTGTGTTTGGATGATAATTCACACATTCTAAGGCTCAACGGCGGACAAAAAAGCTGCACTGTTCTCCGTTTTGGGAAATGTGTTTCACAGATTGTTAATTATGGGTAACATAATCTCATTAAGTCCTTTTGCTTTGTGACTCAATTTCTTTTACAAGCATTAGTCATGATTGAGTAGTTTAGGGATTTAAGTTCTTCTTTTGTCTGAGTTCAAAAAATGGCGGTCTTCATAAAGGCTTTACTTTGTCTCATTTTTATTCCACAAGGAAGCCTGATGTCCAGCAGCAACACAGTTTCCCTGGTCATGTGTCTGTAATACCAAGCTGTCTTGACATAAACATCCAAAATTGGTATTCATATGGTATTTATTCAACGATTGTTGAGATTTACTTTTCCAGTGTTGTTATGGCATGGTTTTCAATAAAAACCTCTTATATACATATATTCTCAGTACAATACACCTGTGGTAGAAGAAGTATTCATATCCTTTACTTAAAGTCATTTCTTTAAAAAAAATAATTTATATTTTATAATAATATTTCAAATGACAATGTGAAAATATTGTGACATTGTGAAAGGGGTCTTTTCGTAGTGACCTATAAAGAATTATAGCCTGAATCTGCAACTCCCCTCGGCTTTAAGAAGCTTTATAGTGAGTTTCAGCTTATTGTTTATTTGCCCTGCCTACATCTTGTCATAGTATTGTTTTCAGCAGCAGCAGGCAGCTAACAACCCACTGTACACTACCCGCTCAACAAAAGTAGTGACTAGCTGGTCAACAAAGCATGTAGCATTCAGCAGCTAAAGACGCAGGAACTTTTGTCAAGAGTTGGTAGAGACCAAAAAAGCGCTAAAGGAGAGTAAATGTTGGACTTAAATTCATCAAGTGGAAACAAACATGACTCCAAACAAGTGAGTGATAATTTGCTCCGTAACTGCTGGATGTGAAAATAGTCCAGCAATCAATAAATGACAATTGTTTGCATTTTCAACTATAAAGGTGATAATGTGTCAATGTTGAGGTCACAAATTGGTTCCATTGCTTTAAATGGCCCAAAAAAATTATAATCCATTATTGCGATATGAAGTAAAGTGTAATATAATAATATAATATATCGTTGGGTAGCTTCATTTGTGCTGAAATAATTAATTTCAGCACAATTTCAGGACTGTATCTTATAAGCTTATCATTTATGTATTTATTATGAAAAATCCTACTTAACAAGTAACTCCTAACTACAGCTGATAAATATTATAAATGATAAAAGTAAAAAGTAAATTTCCTCTTAAATTTAGTGGAGTAGAAGTGTAAAGTAGGAAAAATTGAAATACTGAAGTACTTCAGAATTGTACCTGACTACAGTACTTGAGTAAATATTTACTTTCTCCCACTGCAATACACACTAGTGTACGTTCATCTGTTTGCAAATATCCCTTCAAGATGAACATTACAGAATATAATCTGCTATCTGAACAGATAATGTATCTTTCATCTGATGAAGGCTGCCCTCCAGGGATCGGGGGCATTGAAACTACATCTAGACGTCCTCCATTTTTCCCTCTACACATTCAAATGTTGGCTGCTTGTGCTAAATGCAAAATTGAAAAAATATCTGAGAAAGAAAGATGATTTTACTCTACATAAATATCAAGGAGACCTTTATTTGTGGTAGCTGTTTGCTACGATTATTGATTGTGAGAGTAGGTTGCTCTGTGTATTGTTTTCACCAAACTATCTCAGTAAATCTTGTGTTTCATCTGGGACAACAGTCAGTTAAGACACAACGCAGGACATGGTGTCTCTAGTCTCCACAAGGTGTGATTGAGTCCTTGAGGTCTCCTTGAATAGACTGATAAAGCAATTGCTCCTCTGTCTGCTAGAACATGTCCACACCCCTTGTGTATGTATGTTAGCTGCCCTGGCTATGGATGTTTATTTTAGACCAGCGATGTGTCATTAATAGCTCCGTCCACAGGGCTGATGAATAAACTCTTAAGTCTCTGGTATTCGCATGACGATGCCCTTCCTCCGAGTGTAAACATTGTGAAGACAGATTAGTTCTGCTGCTGTGGGTAAAGAAGATTAGCAGTGATTATTAACAAACATGTTGGATTAAACAGTATCACTCCGTTCTTTACAGACATCCCAACCGTGTGGTTAAAACAGAACTTGGGGTGCAACTGCTCAAACCAGCATGGGTAAAACATCATGTCTCAGCACGATAGCACTCCTTACAGGGATTGGATGCAGAGCTGCCTGTATTCAATCTTCTTGGTCCCAATTAAAGTCAGATTTACTGACATCAGTCACAGTTCATCACAGTGATTATTCTCAAGCTGTTCAGTGAGGAGATGATTAACAGAGTTTATGGGAACCGCCACTAATTGGAGATCTTCACTCTCTCACTTTGTGTTCACTCATTAAACACATTTTTTCATTGGAATAGATGCTACATATCTCCGTAATCATATTGATGCCTATATAAAACATTTTTTTAAATGTATTAATGCTTCTTTATACAGACTAAAAATCACTGGGTCAAAACTTAATTTGAGTACTGTTATTTACCCATACTAAAATATGCTTGGGTTTGAACTGCATTTATTTACATTGTTGCTATTTGTTTCTGGTGGTTAATAATATGTGTATCCACTGCAGTTTTGAATGTCATATGCACCGTGGTGGAAGTAAACTATGTGCATCTACTCAAGTACAAATTGATGGTGCCTGTACTTTACTTTTTTCTTTTACACTTAAAATACACAAAGAACTTTTAAAATATGGTGCACTGTAAAAAACAAAACAAACAAACTGCCCAACAATATATAAGATTTAAACTGAAACAATTAGTTGATGAATCGATTAATGAGAGATAAGATTATGAGCGCCTGTTTTGATATCAGTCAAGTCATTTTCCATGCAAAAATGCCAAAGATTTTATGGTTTCATCTTCTCAAACGTGATGATTCACTGCTTTTACTTGTCTGAAATTACAGCTAATTTAATTTTGAGGTTTGGACTGTTGGACAAAGCAACACATTGGAAGTCACTTCCAGCTCCAGGTAATTGTGATGGGTATTTGTCACTATTGTCTTAGATTTTCAAAGCCACACAATTAATTGATTGATCATGAAAAAACATCCGAATATGACAGCATATATCATTAGATATACTATAGCTACGGGGGCATTTCTCTACAATGAGCACTTTTACTTTTGATTCTTTTACATTTTTCTGATAATACATATAATAATATATAATATAATATATAGAAGTATTTTTACTTAAGTGACATTTTTTATGCAGGACCTATATTTTTACAGTGTTGAATTGGTACTTTTACTTAAGTTAAGGATCTGCATACTTCCTCCACCACAGCATATGCACATATTTTTGTACAACTTGAAATAAAATAGTGACAGTTTAAGGTAAAACTTGAGCTTGTTGTGTCTAACACTGTGTCAGAATAACCAGTTTAAGTAAATTACCCCACAGTAATTATTATAAAAACAAACAGTCTATTGAGTAAAGTTAACCAGATTTGCATTGGTGCTATATTGACCCATTGGTTTGATTGAAATTAAACCAGAATCCAAAGAGATGACCATCCACCCATAAGCCATGGACACTGTTTATTGAATTTTCACACAATGTTATCTAAGGTTATAAATAAACTTATTGATTCGGTCACGTAAGCAATTTTCGTCCATCTAAAAAAGGAAGTCAATATGCACCTTGCAGGGACATGATAAGAATGGATCATTTAAGCATACATCTGTAATAATGGCATTGTTCTTTTCCTGAATGGCTCCACCATGTATCTTGGATTACAGGTGCTCAAAGTCTGGCACTAAGGGGCTGTAACCATGCAATGTGTTACAATATAGAGTTTGACCTGTGATGGGTTGATGTCACCTGGCATGAGATTACAAATTTTATATGCTGTCAGATCTTTTCTCCATGGTAGACGGGTCACAATCTTTGATCTTGTATGGTTCTTCACAATACTCATAATAGAAATATGCATTGTTTTGGAAAGTGTCAATATAAAACACACATACAACTGAAAACAGCCTTTTAAAATAATGAAATATGTGGAGGCCTTGCCTATAGCCATGGTCAATGTGTCTGTGTTATATGCACAATACGTTTTGTGTCAGTGAGGTCTGCTAAAACATTTCAGCTCTTCACCTACACATGTTAGTATTACATGCATAAAAGGTTCCCTGCACTTATTTAAAAGTTCAACACTAAAACAGTTCCCTAACTTCTTACTGACTTTTTATGACTGCACTAAAGCGATGCCCCAGTGGAACAACGTTTACCGTAGACTAGAACCTGAAGAATGAATAAAGAAATATTCTCTTAAAGTGAAGTTAAATGTATGGGTAGCATCAGGGGATTTTAGTGAAGGTATTTTAAGAGGGATCGTATGTAGTCTTTACAACAGATATTTAGGTTTCCTTGGTGACCCATTCATAATATGTAGTGGCCGATGGAGGGGTCATGACCCAGACTTTGGGAAGCAATTCTATAAAGAACCAAACCGCCAATGAAGATCACTGTTGTTTAATTGCAGTTTAATAGGAGAGATTTGTTGTACCTCGAGTTCTCACATGATATTATCCAGTGCCATCTAGTGGTAAGATGATGATAATAAACAGTCTCTGTGTTGTGGGTTTTGACTCGTTATTTTATATCAGTCCCTCAGGAAAATTATTTTTATTAAGCCACTGAAGAAACAAAGAGGAACCATATTACTTTATGGAGCCATTAAGATAATTGTAGTGGAAGGAACGGTGGCATTACTAAATGATTTATGTCACATAATGCAATAATATTAACATGCATAAAATACCTATTGAAATACCCGATGTTGATCTGCAGAAAGCAAAAGTCCAAAGAGTCCAACAACTCATCCAAAGTAGAAAATAATGTTTAAAAATAATACCCTATATACTATGTCCTCCTGTAAAGCCTCTGCACTGTCATCTTTCTACAGTGGGTATGGAAAGTATTCAGACCCCTTTAAGTTTTTCACTCTTTGTTTTATTGCAGCCATTTGCTGAAATCAAAAAAGTTCATATTATTTCTCATTAATATACACTCAGCACCCCACCTTGACAGAAAAAAAACAGAAATGTAGAAATTTTTGCAATTTTATTAAAAAAGAAAAACTGAAATATCACATGGTCATAAGTATTCAGACCCTTTGCTGTGACACTCATATTTGACTCACATGCTGTCCATTTCTTCTGATCCTCCTTGAGATGGTTCTACTGCTTCATTGGAGTCCAGCTGTGTTTAATTAAACTGATTGGACTTGATTAGGAAAGGCACACACCTGTCTATATAAGACCTTACAGCTCACAGTGCATGTCAGAGCAAATGAGGATCATGAGGTCGAAGGAACTGCCCAAGGAGCTCAGAGACAGAATTGTGGCAAGGCACAGATCTGGCCAAGGTTACAAAAGAATTTCTGCAGCACTCAAGGTTCCTAAGAGCACAG
>JAVQJL010092050.1:0-19757 GCA_036024295.1 Nannoperca obscura
AGGAATCCTGCCGCACGATATTCCTGAGGATCTCTCACTGCTCGTTTTTTTTTTTTTTTTTTTTTTTGTATTTCCAACTTCGATGGCTTGAGTGGCCCATTTGCACTCATGCTCGCAGCCGAGGAGGGATGTAAGGTACGGGCCATCTACCGCCCTCACATTGCACGGAGTAGCGGCGTGATTCAGGTCGCTATCTGAGTGCCAATAAAAGAAAAACTACTTTCGAGATGTGAATTATCGAGATTTGCTACTCATTCCACCGGCTCGCCTGTCCTATGCTATTGACAACGGGATTTCAAGAGGAAAATGATTGTGGCATAAACTATTTCTGGAGACGCTTGTCACAGATATCGCCGCTGAACTGGACAGGGTGGATGGTTATTTCCCAAACTGTTCAAGCTTATGTATACTGCATTCATTTGTTGGAAACGCTGCCTAGTATCTTCGAGAACAGCGCAAGAGGAATGCTGGTCCAAGATCTAATGCCATTTACTTTAAGTTGTTGGCCTTTTTTCTTCGGTCATTGCCTTCTCTCACTGTTTTTACTCTCATGCCAGGTAAGGACAATGTTCAGGCGCGCCACTTGTCAATGTATGCACGAGGAGAGCTTACACTAATGTAACTGCAGTTTGATTTACTGATGGACTATGAATAAGAGCTCTGAAACTGGTGCTCTTTTTCCAAGGAACTTGTACTTATTATGCTGCCATTAACATACAATACATTGCATGTGTGTTGACACCAGGTGTTGGAGTGACCACTCCATGGCACACTAGTGTTTAGGAAATACAGACATATGCGTGCATGTGAAGAGTTTCCAGTAAGGCATGGGAGCTTCAGACACTCATCTCTCTTGTAGTGAGAACATGGAGTAGCCAACTGTGTTTTTATGATAACAATATTCAGTTATCCCACCAGGATCCCTGCAGCAGGCATATGTTAGTGATGAGTATTCTAACCTCTGCCCTGTGCTGCTGCCTACAGATAGTGGTGAGCTGTTGTTCACACGCACACAGTGTTGCCAGGGTTCATGTGTAATGTGATCTGCTTGAGTTTCCAAGTCCACCCACGCACACTCCTCAGGGCAGCCTGCTGCCCACTCTGTTGGTGGGTGGTTTCTTACAGGGAGCGGGCTGCAGCCATAGACGTGATACTATTCTGCATGTACTTCATACACAGCAGCCCTGGTGACAACACTGGAGCTGCGATATGAAAAGAATGCTGAGAGGATGTCCACAGTGCTGCTAACTAAGAGGCTGTTTAGTGTTCAAGCATCTCCATTTGTGCTGCACAGTGCTGTGCTGATGGTACTTCTGAGTAATGCGCTGAAGGACGGTGCCTCAGTCATTTCACAGCCTCTCTCTTTCTCTCTCCCTCACCATAAGGGAGAACTCCAGAGGTCATGCTCACAGACTGTGGCGGAGAAAGTTAGTGAACAGTGCCAGCTGGCATGCCACTGTAGAAGATACCCTCCCCTCCCTCCTCCACCACCTCCGCCGCCTCCCCCACGGCTACTGGGCACCCCAGGTAAGGCTCCCAGCTCACACTCCCAGGTTTCACACCTGTCTCGCTCCAAGTCTGTCTGTCTCACTCTCAGTCTGCTTTCGCCCCACAGTTGGATCTCATTCCTAGCCAGGCGCAGGTGTCAAGCAACTGGCTGATCTGAAGAAACTGTTTTGACGTGAAGTGTTTCCTTTCATGCTCAAAAGAAAAATGTACCATCAACCCCCTGACATTACTGTGTGAGTGAGTGCCCGTGCAGTTTTGCACGCGATTGACTCTGCGCGTGTGATAGAGCCAGCAGGATGTTGACAGCTGAACACAGGACTAATTTATGCCAGGTCTGACCTTGGGGAGTACCCGGCTGCCTGTGAAATCCATGCCTGCTGGGCTGCCAAGCTCAGTGGTTCAGTGGTAGGGTTTCCCCCGGAGGACCCCTGATTAAAACACAGATGAGTTAATTAAATTAGCTATAATTTGATAGAGATAAGGGGCTAATGAAGCAGCCCAGTAGTTCTCGCTCCGTTTTGAAGTTGAGCTGGCGGCAATAAGGGTGTGTGTGTGTGTGTGTGTTAGTGCTTCTACACAACAAGAGCGCGTATACCTGTGTAGATCCACTGCCTGTTGTGGCAGTTTTCCCTCGCACAGTCCCTCTGTCGACCCACTCTGTGATGGTAAAACCTTTGACAAATCGGCCAGTATATTTCAGCAGCCTGCTCGCTGACAGTTGATATGATTTGTATGTACTCTCAAGCATCTTAATGAACAGTGCACTGAAATATGGGACAGGCGTTGCTGATGATGCAGCCGTTCTGAGCTATTACTGTGACTCATTAGAATCACTCACCCGGAGCCCTTAATATTATGGAGTATGGAGGAGTACTTAATCATTAAAGTCTTAACAGATAGCAGTGTAAAGGTTTTAATCAATCAGTTTCAATTTTCTTTTTCTGTCTGGTCAATTTAGGTGGACCTTGTTTTTCCCCCGACTCACCATGTGAGCTACCTTTGAATCGAGAGTTATAGACCCTTCAATGAATGTTGGTCACTGCATGAATGCTGCCATGACCATCTGACTGTAAGCGAAGGTGGGGGCTTGAATGCCCAATTACGGCCAACGCATGAGTGGAACTCTGAGTGCTGCATCTACAGTGTTTAATGCCTTTATAAACAGCAGTATGTCGTGATAAATATGATAAGCAGATACATTTTTATTTCTTTTCAGCTTTGCACAGAAATGTTTGCAGAGGGTGGAGACACCATGAATACTTCACTTAAAGGGAGTTTTCTTTCCTCAGTTCTCAGTTTAACTTATACAGGCGCACAATCATCTTGATATTCCTTCAGTAGCCCAATTTGCAAAATGGTTAGAGCTGAAATTGTGCTTAAACTGTAGTCTTTGAAAATGCAATGAATATGCATAGCTAACGTAAAACTGGGACAAAGACTGAGACCTTATCTACCGGCTAAAAAAGGGAGAAGAATTGACAATGTTAAGTAAGTCTGTGTGTGCGAGAAATGGTTTGGAAGTCCTTTAAAGGAGTGTGCTTTATCACAATGAAGTAGATCCTTACTTGTGACTGAATTAAATCCTACAGCCGTTGACAAAACGCAGGATTAAAATGGAAGTTTGGCTGAGAGGAGCTTTTAAATTTATAGTGACTTATGACGTGGTGTGCTGTTCCCGGGAGAGCCATGCCTTGTTATTTGCTCCGCAGAAATCTGCTGTGTTGGAAAATAGTCCACAGCATTACTAAGGAGTATTTGTTGCTATGGTGTAAACCTTTCCCCTCATTCATAACACAACAACTGTGTAGATGCAGGAGCTAGGAGTTTGTTATTGTATATACAGTGCAGTGTATTTTCACAGAGTATAAAACTGAAACAAACCAGCATTTATATAAATAGATATGCACACGACTAAACTGATTTATAGATGGTGGGAGAGCATCAAATGCTGCAGAAAGAGAAGAGGAAAGTTCTGCATTACAGGCACGAAGTTGCTGATGCACATAATGTTATTCAACATTCCTGGTGAGTGGTCTTACTCCACGGATGTAATGTGGAAAGAGCAGGAGGTTCTTGCAACAGTAATTGGTGTGGACAAGAGTGCTAGTGTAAGGAAGGCTGACGGGACCTTGAATGATTCATGGTGTCGGGTTGGATATCTTTGAACGCTGAACCTAAGACCTACAGAACAGGCGAGGACACTGCGTCTTCCCAACTCACAGGGAAGAAACTTGCCTCCATGCTGCTCTGTTATTGTGTTGTATAATACATTCACTAAGGTTCTAATAACAAACCTTGAATCTGTGTTGTGTCTAAAATGATGAGCACAGTAATCAAAGTAAATGTTTGGGGGGTTTTTTCGTTTTGAACTGATTTTTCTGATTTATTTTAAGTATATTCATTTCATTCTTATTCTCTGCATCCAAATCTCTCTCCTCCTGCCCCTTCTCTTTGTTTCTAAGTTGTAGATCCCATGGTGCCCTTGATGAGGCCCTGGTGGATGGAGATGGACATTGTAGTGCTTGGAACGGTGGGCTGTGCCTCAGTCGTCTTCCTCCTCTCAGCCATCATCATCTGCTACAAGGCCATCAAGAGGTTGGATGTCACTTGTCTTTTCCTGTTCTCTTGTAGATCTCACAAATATTCTTTAAGTGATGACAAATTGAAATAGGAACTGTCACCACCAGGCTACTCAATATATCATGTGTAATTTGACCCATGGCAGGCTGAATTAACTCTCCTGGCTTTGTGTGTAAGTGACACAGGAGGCTACGCTGACCCTGTCATCACCCTGCTGGGTCACACTGAGGTCAGAGGTTAGATAATGGAATGGGTTGTAAATGTCACAGAGGAAGAGCCACAACACCCAGAGTCACCCAGAAACATACTATCCTATATTCTAAATGTATGTATTCAGGTGCATGATGACCTGACTTTACTGTACTGTGTTGATTTGAATTTGCATAAGTGTCTAAAGCTTCCTAGAACGGCAGCTCATGAAAGTGAAAGCAAGAGGAATCCCAAGACACTGCTGTTGCTGCAGGAACTGTTTCTCCCATTTGGATAATTAGAGAAAAGGCTGCATGTGGTTTTAGCCTGCAGCACAACCCAGACCCAATTCTCTGTGTGACATTCAGGCAGCACGGTGTCACACATGCACTCTGACATCCATGTTAATGTTCGCAGACACACGTCCACATCGTGCAAACCACTGCACATGCACGGAGAGGCATGAGGAGGATACTTGCGTGCACCCATCCATGAACACACAACATATTAACACACATAGATACATCATCTTGGCATATTTACACACTCTATACAATATGGCATAAACATTGACTCTCACACACCCATGTGAGAGCAGCCACAGATGTGTGCGCTAAATTAAGGCGCTACTTCTATGTTTTATTTATGTGTATTTCAATTGATTTATTATCATAACATATTATATTTATGGAACTATATTAAGCCTGCATGCCAGATATGGCTTTCCTCAGCAGGACTCTTTAAACAACAAATAGGCAAAGTCAGGCAGCGGAAGTAATAGGTGGTTGGCTCAGGAATTCATTATGGCAATTCTCCAGCCCCCTGTGTAGCCAAGGGGCACCTTTTTTTAATGCAGCAGTGGTAGGAAAGTGTTATTGCAATACGGGCTCTAGCCCCAAACCCAAGTCATTATTTATGAATTAATTTGCGCAGTCATTCAGTCGCAGGCCACATCTTTTATACATGCAAGCGGGTCGTGTCCTGAAGCTCTGTGGGCTCTAGACTGCAGACTTTGTGCCACGCCAAGCTGCCCTCCACTCTGAATGAGAAGGGAAAAATACACAGGTCCAGCCAGAAAGGCCTCATTAGACATTCATTAGTCACCAGCCAATAGGAGAGTAGTCGAGGGGAAAATGTGATTCCTTTAACATTTGTCATGGATGCTCTGATCATCCGTCGTTCCTGAGAGGAAGGGAAAGGAAACAGCACAGCAGAAAAGACACAAAAAATGTGTCTACCAAAGCAAGCAAAGGCAGTAATTGAGTGTCTTAGTCAATAACAATGTGAGAGAGGGTTTGTCAGTTAGAAAAACACAGCCAGTTATATATAGCCCTTTCAGCCCCTCAGTGCTCCGGGCTTTCCCAATGAAAATCAGCTGGCTGAGGGCCAGGGCCTGAGCACCACAGACAGCAGAGGAGCTAGCTCTGCGGGTCCCAGCCCTCCTGGTCTTTTGTTATTTTTTATAATCTTTGTCTGCAAGTCATCTCTCAGAAGCAAAGGCGCTGGAAAGAAAAACCACTTCCATACAATTCTATTCAGAGTCCACAGCACCAGGGAGGCTGGTGTGTGCAAGCATAGAGAAGAGGATTCAGACACACGCTGCGTTTCAGTGTTGCTGTGCCATCCAAAGCGAAAGACATGATGCTGCAGTCCAGGCTGCCAGCCATCCAAGAAGCCAAAACAAACAAAACTCAAACCAACTGACTAATGAAGCTCGGTGCTTTTCCCAATCACTTACAGCTCTGGGAGGCTTGTCCAACGATGGATAATACATCACAGCTAGTCCTGTTCAAGGGCAATGCAGTATATTCTAAATACTTAACCAGAGAGACAATACAATGAAAATACTTGTCAGGCAAAGTGGTTTAAAACCTAACATTTACTGATACATTATTAATCTCCTCTTTATTTTCAAAATGGCTATACCAACACCATCAAAACTGGTGACAGATTTGTACAGTCTGTTTTTAATGCTTTTTCTTTGAACCATAGCATGTTACTCTAATTTCCAGATGGCTGTAGTAATTGTAAACAGCTCAACACATGTCCCAATTTCGCCATGATCCATTCCCCAAACTTCAAACAGGAAAGTGTGCTGTGATTGCACAGCTTTGATATGAAATATTCATCTAACCTGTGAAGTGTTGTGTTGCCACCTGCCATGTGTCAACAGCATGGCATCTATTATTGAAGGCCTGGGTAGAGGTCGGTTTGAGGCCCCAGTACTCTGCCCTGTGCGGTGGCCCAAAGCAACATGGTCAGTCTGAGCAGAGATTACATCCTTGAAGAAATCAACAAGGTCCCAAGCACCTTCCAGAAGGCTATAGATCGCCAGTGTCAAACAGTATTTTATAACATAACAGATGAAATATTAACCTGTCAAAAATATAAAAAATTAAAACCATTAGTGAGCTGCCAGGATGTTGCATAGTTAAACGAATATCGACCTCATTGACTTTCTGTTCTAAGTATAAGAATTCCCAGACTGGCTGTAAACAATACCGTCTGTCCCTATGAGAAAACTTTGGGATATCCCGAATCCCCTAGCTGCAGCTGCATCAGCCAATCATCTCCCCCGCAGCAGAATGTGTTTCCACCCTGGGGCTGGACAGTTTCCTTTTTGAGGCTTTCCCCAGGTCCCACAGGGACACAGCAAGCAGCGTCTGTCCTACATTGCCAGCATGTGTCCCTGGTGTCCTAAGCCATATGACCTCTCCCAGCTGACAGAGTCCCACAGGAAGTCTTAGTCATTGCTTTACCTCCAACAACCCCAACCACTATAGATTAAATGCAGTGTGTGGTGTTCACAAAGTTTCAGTCAAAAACAGGGTTGGTATTATTTATATGATTTTTTATTTGTAAAGTTATAACAAGACTACAGCCATGCTTGTAGCTCTGCGAGGCTGTACTTAGACACAGCGGTGCTTTGAGCTAAAGGCTAACATGCTTGCAGTTACAATGCTAACTCAAATGCTTACCATGATTACCATCTCAGTTTAACATATTAGCTTGCTACTGCAAGCAGCACAAAACACAAAATACAGCAGAGGATGATGGTAATGTCATTAGTTTTGAGGTATTTGGTCATAAACCAAGCTGAAATGTCGACCTGATGATGGCACTAAATGAAAAGTTAATGGTCTCACCAAAGTTATTACAATTAATTCGGAGAGCAATCCATCCAATAGTTGTTGACATATTTCATACAGACAGACTGAAATTGCCATCCCTAGAGCCATGTCGCTTGCATAGCTAAAAAATACATAGGAAGCAAACTGAGTGTTTATCTTTTAAAGATCCTGAAAGTGACTTTGGTGACAGATGAACGTTTTTCCTGTATATTCAACGATAAAACTGGATGAAGTTAAGCTGAGCAGGATTTCCCAGGAGCTCTGATGAACACAGGAGGCGGAGGGGCTGAGGTGGTTCACTGGAAAACAGCCAGGACAGGAACTGATTTAAAACCTGACAGCAACAAGATGGTTGTTTAACCGGTGTGGCGGAATCAGATTGGCTTAAGTGCATGGGAGCAATGAAAAAAAGACAGCTGACAAATTGAGTTGACAGCAAGGGGAAAATGAGCATGTGCAAGAAAAATACACATCCGAATTGAACATTAACTAGATTGACCAACCAACAAGAAATACTCATAGAAATTCTAGAGAAATGTCACAAACAATAAAAAAACATACATGACGATCTTGTTAATCTTGGGGACAGCTATTCGTTTTCATTTTACAGTCTCAGATTGATTTTGATTCAGCAAATGTACAGTAAATACACATAGGGGCATAAACTAATATGTCATCCATATAATATATAATAAATGCAAAAATGTTTTACCTCACAATGTATGCATGGATGATGTATTTTTTTGAGATTTTGTCAAAAGTGTTGATTTAATGCAATGGTAAGTTTTGGATCCATGGACATAATAACAGAAACGCCATCAAAACATAGCAGAAAGAATATGACGCAATCTCGTACAACAACAGAACAGCAAGATAGTCTGTGAATCTTTAGCTTTTTTGGCAGTGATGGGATAATGGCATATGCTAAAATATACTGCAGGCTGTTGTACGTAAGCACTAGTAGAATTTTGTATTAATTCGTCTTTTCATCTGTAACAGGAAGATTGGGTTATTTCTTTTTTCCAAAGAAAGAGAAAGCTCCTAAAAAATTTTTTACAATTGTAGTGGATTGCGTTATGTCATGTATGAGCTCATTTCACCCTGGAAGGATTCCCTTTCGTAAGGATGCCAGAGAGAAGGGAAAAAGATTTGTGCTGGTCTGGACTGGGAATGACTGTTCATCAAAGTTGGACTGGTCGGCCAGGGCTTTTAGAGGAGAGGAGAAGAAACACTGAGCTAAGATGTCGCTCAAGGGTCCGCAGTGGCAATGAAGGCACTGTACAGTGTTGAATGGGACAATGACTGTACTAACTGTATTCAGATTTATCTCTGCGTTACATAAGCCCGAGCAGGGGAGAGCAGCTGAGGGGGTCAGTGCAGAAGCCACAGTACACTGGACAAATATAATAACCACAAAGGCACCGCAGAGTGCATGAAAAGGGCTGTTTTGAATGATACTCTTCACAGGCCAGTAGCAGCAAGGGGATCGTGTGCTTTATTTGGCACCAGAACGTATTCATAAACAGGACAGAGCATTACAGCGCAACTAGTGTTGAGAGGGAATTTCACAGGAGGTTATGTATCAGTGTTATTCCCAAGTTGTTTTGACAGCCACACACATACTCATTACTTAGAGGGAAGATTGCATCTACCAGTCAGAGAAGGTAATTGCCTTATCCCCTGTGTCGCAATGTATCTTTCCCTCCTGTCTCCTTGCAAAAGTGACCTTTGAACATTGAGCTTATTAGAAAGGATTGCTGAGACCAGCGTATCCACCCCGTGAAATCAAATCAGCCTAAAGGTTAACAGTCTAGAAACTGTTTAATGACATGGCCTTTAGCTAACGTCAAAACTCTCTTGTCAAGGTATTTGTCCTCACTTTATGAAAATGTTTATTCGCAGGAAACCTCTACGAAAAGAAGAGAACGGGACAAGTCGTGGGGAATATGCCATGAGCATCCGTAACAAGAAGGCCATGGGTACGAACAACACTGTGGTATAGCCTGTCTCTGGTAGACACAGGAAGTGACATCATTACCATCTCTCACCTTACCCCAAATACAACAATCCCTTCTCACCCAGAATGCAACCGGGTTTTACCCAAGGTTTTCAAATAGGTAAACCTTCCCTCTTTGCTTGGCATGTTGCCCAGACTGAAGACACCATTCAGCTCAAGAGGAGCTGTAAAAGATGGAAGGAAAAAAATCAAGGCAGAAAGGATGGCGAGAAAAATCCACAAACCCCCATGGTGTCGAAAATGGCACAGCAGCAGGCTGAACATTATGCTCTTAGTAACAGCAAGTGTTGCTGACAGGCTGGTTGGCTGCTGGCTGGAGAGGGACTGTCTGCCAGTCTGCCGCAGATCCAGACCTCACACACTGTTGACATCTGCAGTGGACAATACAGCAGCCCTGCAGTCCCATGGGTGGCCAGACAGGACAGCCCATCACACACAATAAATAACTTGCATGCAGTTTTTACAGAGAATGCAACATTTTTTATATTCCAATCCACACACTGTCCGTCTTTTGTTCTCCATTTTTGAGACAGATGCTTTGTGAGAGGCATGATGTTACTGTCGGTCCTGGCTCTGAGATGTGGATTCATCTGACTATGCAATTTAAAGAAATCCATATACAAAAAAGAGGAGCAACGACATCAACATGGGGCGTTCTGGTTATTTTACCATGCCAAAAATGCCACCAAATACTTAGGCTCAATGTAATATACTTCAGTCATTCATCAATTTATTTCTTCAATGTATTTACTTATCTAGCTTTGAATTTATTTTTCTACTTAAAAGAAAAACAGATTGTCTTGTAAGTTACTCATATCTTTACAAATTTTGAACTTCTTATTTCTTGATAGCTCTGTTTTTTTAAGTGAATCATTTATAAACCATATAATTCATTTGTGATGCTCCGATGCTTTAAGCCTGCTGTCAGTTTGCTGAGACACTGATGCAGAAAACACGCTTGCTCTGCAAAGAGTTTTGGCATCAGTTGTTTTCGTCTCTGGGTGTTTGATATGCTTTTTCTCTGTTTCCGTGACTCTTCAGCTAAAAAGTCAGGAGTCTTTATGATGTGCTATGTGAATGTGTGTTTTCCAAACATTATTTTTGTGCTGCATCATATGCCAGCCCCCGATTTGGATTTGTTAACTCAATTCAAGACCCCCCCAAAAGTTAAACCTGCTATCACAAATCATTTGGTTAAATCTTGTATCAGAGTCTTGGGGTCAGCTAGATGCCTTCAGCTGTGTTTTGTTTGGATTTGACAATCTTTGTTTTTCTATCTGTCAAGAAGGGCTTAGCCCATCGCTCTAGAAACAGGGGACATGAGCCCAGAGCTGACCTTGTGACTGGTGAGAGACAGGAGACTTAGCCAATAGCCAGAGATCAGGTTGCACAGAGGATGGCTTCAGCAGGGATGTGTGTGACTCAGTGCTGTCACAGGCATCCTCCACATCCCCGCTGGAAAAACACAACTGAGCTGAACTGGAGCATCACTCAACGCTGCTCTGCTTCTTTCAAAATAAAAAGATCTGTGTGTGTGTGTCTGTGCGTGCATGCGTGTGTGAGTGAGTGAGTGTGTCTGTCTGTCTGTCTGTCTGCCTGTGAGTGTGCATGCAGATGAGTGTACTCAGTAAGAGTGGGCTGTACTCTGTGGCTGTCAGTTAAGTATAGATATTGGCTAAACTGTGGAAATTTGGAAAAACACATGCTTGCATCTAAACATGCACAGGTAATTAGCTAACAGTGTACCCCACCATGTACCTATATGAGAGAAATGATGGATGCATGAATGTAAATATTGATATTTAAATATCTGCCTTCTGGACTGTTCATTAATGTACAGTGTAACAGAACATATGTTTATACATAGTAAAACTTAAACAATGTGCTACCATTTAGAATAAAATGTCAATGTTGTCATGTTGATGGAGCAAGCCATTAATGTATATATGGCAATCAATAGTACATACACAATTTATGCATTATACCAAACAGCTAGAAAGATGTGCATAAGTTGATTTCATTGCTGAGTTTTTCAGTTGTAAATAAAGCTGTACATACCAACTAAGCTACAGTCTAGTGTGTTTAAAGAGAGATATGTGTAGATATAAATCTGTTGTTCTGCTATGGCAGAGGAACTGGCCTGTGTGTGGCGAAGGTGATAAAAGTGAGACTGTTATATTTAGCCTGTGCCCATCCTGTTTGCACTGTTCTGTGTTGTGCCTTTCATGGCTCGGGCAGAGCTGTGCTGGCCGTGTCTCCTGGGCCCCCCGCAGTGGAGGACATGTTCTCAGTCTGTCTCACACAGTGCATCTTTAATGAACTGCGATTATCAAGCGTATTCCACTCCATGGGGCTTAATGACGCAAGCAAGAAAACTTATAGGTTACATATTGTGCTAGCCCTGGGCTCAATAAATAATAATGTGGAGAAAAAACAAAAATGGATGTGTGTGAAGGATTTCTGCAGCTAAAGCAAAAACACAAGTTGATGTAACAAACAACATTTTAAAGCAAGCTTAAAGAAGTAGGAGGCTACATTCCTACATGAAATCATGCAGACATTTTCCCTTTTTAAATTTTAATTTGCACATTATACATTAACTGATAGTTAACAAACCTGTACTATACAGGCTGATGCAGAGGTGCACTGAAGAGGAATGTCAATGACTTATAATGTGAATGAGAGTGTTTTGCCTTCCCTGCTTTAGATGTGCCACTTGATGCTAATGCCAATGGACACTCTGAGCAATTTAAACATTCATGCATTGTCCAGCCAGGGCGCTGTGGATTTCACTGTAATAAAAGCAAAGTGACAGCATTAGGCGGGGGGACCAGGGATTGTCACTGTCTCAAAAGGATTTACAAGGCTCTCAGAAGGTATTTCCACAGACCAAAGGATGCTGATTCTTCAAAATGTGGGTTCTCGAAATTGTTTCTGTACAGAACTACTGGTTATGTTGAACTGCCGCAGCCTGTTTGAAACTACTTCTCTCAACCTGCTGCATATGAGTGAGTGCATATGTGTGTGTATATGTGTTTGAGAGCTTGCACAGTCCTTTCAAAGCTGACCTTCACAATCTTTGAGGACCCACTTACACCCTCTCTGCCTGAGAGGCCTTTGGTCAGCGTTAATTACCCTCAGTATCTCCAGCTGCCTGCTCATCAGGTCAGCGCTCCCATATGGTCCTCCAGGAGGCAGCAGGCAGGCAGGCAGGGGCGTGGAAAGTACTGGATACCTGTGGGACACTGATTACATAAGCTGCTGCTAATGAGAGAGGTTCTTTCAAAAAGGGCTGCGAGTTCAAACGATCGCAACGGTGACAGTGGCTGACAGATGCAACCCCAGAGCATGGGGGACTTGATTAAACACACACACACCTATGCACATGCTGGGACACATGCACATACACACCTGCATCCAGGCTCACTTTAATACACACTCAAACACACACAGGCAAACAGCAGGAGAGGTGCTCTTTGATGAGCCAAGTCTAGAGGTTGATGAGAAGGGGCACTGCAGCCTGATTCAGCTAGCTTGGGGTCACTAGGGAGTGTCTGTGTCTGTGTGTGTGTGTGTGTGTGTGTGTGTGTGTGTGTGTGTGTGTGTGTGGTTTAAGCTCTGCAAAGAGATAACAAAACTATTAACATTAAATTAAAGATCTCACTAGAAACACAGCTGGGTTAAATCATAGAACAAAGGGAGGAAGGCAGCATATTTAACCCCTTGTTAAGGTGAACTGATTGCACCTAAAGGGGGCGTTTCCTTTCCAAGCAGGTGGGCTCGTGTTGTTTGTCCTGCCTCAGGTGTGATCATGTGACCTCATGATGGCGGTCTTCCGACAGCCCTTATTGAAAACAGGAGACAGACTGCCGGACTTGAAGTCAAAAATTATTTTATTTAATTGGTGCTTTTATTCAAGCCATCTTACAGTGTCGTGAGTGCGTGCAGATGTTTAGTGTGGGTGGGTCACATGGAAACCGAGCAACATAGAGACGAGATGAATGCTAATGCTGTTGTGTGATTTAGCATTGCATTTTCACTCAGGCCTGCAGATTTTTTTATGCTGGCCATAATGCAAAAATAATCAAAGAATAGTTTTCAGGAGTGTGGCGGGGGGAGGGGGGGGCATGTGAGTGACATAAATAATGAATATGCTCTTGTTAGCTCGGTATGAAAAACAGGCTGTTGGCTGAGTCTCTCACCCTTTCCTTCACGGCCCTTCTCTCATTGCCCCACGGGGAGGAAATGACTGTGAACCTTTTCAAACACTGCCCTTCATAAGTCAAAGGTAAGAATTTTTTGCTAACAAAGGCAATACTGCAGCCTCCAGGCATATGCACTGCTGGATCCACCACCTCCTGAGTGGTGCAGGCCTTGGACAGACCACAGAGGAAAGGTCACATTGAAGAAATATTACACCTGCTACTCGCTGCAAGTTTTGTACATAACCGCCCCCCCCCCCCCATTGATTTCATTAAAAAAATATATATTTTAAACTTGCTGTATTATTTTTTTCATTTCTAGAACTCTTTCTTCAAGTAGGAGATTGTGTACCCCTGTCCCACAGTTTCATCTTTTGTCTTCTGTTGGTAAACATCTTTTGTTTCCTGCACCCAACAACATAAGTAATGTGATAGCACATCTACCCGTGATTACCCGATTCAGTAATTTCGCTACCATTTAGACATTTATTAAATAATGGTGGGCTGCCGACTCAGCTTGTAGTGCCACAGAAAACTCTGGTCTCATGTTACCACATGTAAAAATGATTTCCACACACTGAGATATATACATTTTTGAAAACTACAGCACTGGTATTGGAGCTGTACTTGCTGAATTGAGTTATCTGAATTAGTATCAGAAGAGAAAAAGTCAGATTGGTTCATTTGTATTCTATTCTACAGACCATGGCTTTGGATGGGTTTAAAATGTCTGAAATACTGGTCCATGCAAAATAATCTGTCTTAAAAGTAGATTCATTCATAGGTTCATAAGAACTTTTCCTACAAACGTAAATCAGGAAGTCCAGCAAAAACATGGTTTTGCAAATGAAATAAAGGTGAATTAAATGAATCATCTCGGGCTTTGGAGAGTTGTTCAGGGGTGTCTGGTGAGGATTGACACATCTAAGGTTGATACTTGACCACAGGAACAAAGGAGTCTGGTGATAAATCCCAATATGCCTGCTGAAGTACAGGCTCAAATGTGAGGTGAAATTATATTCAGTATTCACAGCTGCAACCAAAACAAAAAAGAATACATATATTTAGCTAATAACAGGGTCAACTGAAAAGAATCCTTTGACTCCACTGTCTGACATAAACAACAAATAGAGAGAGTCTCTGCAGCCTTGGATCAATGCAGTTTTCATATTTATTGCCAAGCTTTGGATGTAGCTGACCTTAATCAGAGAATACAAAGAGGACAATGAATAAGTGTGTATACACACAACAACAAACCATATCCCAGTAATCAGCAATATGCATAATCCCTGTGAGAACAAGAGCTTTTGAGTCAGCATATATACAGAATTGCGTTTCTTTATTGAGCACACAAACCTCCAAACTGAGTAACGGCTTGAAAAACAGTTCGTACAAAATCACACATGTACAAAATACAAGAGGTATGTGAAAGCGCCTGCGGAACTTTATTGATATAAGTAGCAGATGGTTGCCGTATTCAACAAATATAATATTGAAGAGGAAGAATCTAGTGTGGACTCTCTTCGTGCCCTGCTGCTGTTATATTAAAAACTAAACAAAATCTAACAAAATCAGCTGCAAGTGTGGACCATCCTGTCAGTTTTATAAAATAAAAAAGGTAACAGATATCCACCAAAAGGCATACAGTGTTTTCCTGTTACATTTTGTAAAATGATGGCCCTGTCCACAGAAGACCAGTAAAACTAGTGACACTGACATACTTTAAGTTTGTCCCCCGGTGTTTAATGGTCCAGTGTGACTGTCTTCTGATTTGATACTTAATGCTCCTTTATATCTTTCCTTTGATTCTTCATAATTCAAATGGAGAGAAAGACATAGACACACAACTGGGCCGGCTAACAGACAGGCTTATACTGTAGATAACTGTCAGTAAAAGTCAGCTTTCATGTGTTTAATGGCCTAGTATGACCTTGTCTATATTAAATAATAAACACCTCTCAAGCATTTTATATGTAATATATGATACTTTTTGGTTTTGATGTATTGCCATTAACTCTCCTCTCCTCTGTCTATCCATCTATCTATCTAAAACCAGAGTCTACCATGCTGTGCTTAGGTTCTTACATTTGTTAACTTATTTGTGTCTTCTCTTTCCACCCCAGTTTGTCTGGAGGCAGCTTACTGATTTTTTCCAGTTGGTCAGTGTGGTTCACTGGCAGACGCCTGTCTTGTGGACGGGCAATTTCTTAAACAAAGAGGTTCCTTCAGCCACTTTTCTTTTGCAACAGCCCGGTTCTTTGGAGCGCTTTTTAAAATGTTTTCTTCCATTTTCATTTTTAAATATGTTTGGCATTTATTTGACATGTTAAAGTGTCCAGCAACAGGAAAGACTGAATACCAAAGTCATCAGGTTGGACTCAAAATAAGGGCATTGCTTTTATTTGGTTGGTACCTTAGCCCACTGAGTCACCAAGACACACCACCCTGCTTTTTATTTTCCACATTAGATTCATTGTTTGTTGTCAAACATTTAACCAACTCATATATCTGTCTGCCAAGGTACATTCATTATTTTTTAAGCATTATAAACTTATTCATACCCATGACCCTTAGATTCCCACTGTCATGAAATCCACTGTTTATTCAAGACGCTAGCACCTAATTCTAACAATGATATTAATCTCCAGCCTTGGCAACAGAAAAACAGCAAGCTGAATAATGATAGGAAAAAATTTAAGTAAAAGTTTTAGAAACCTTTCAGGGTTTTATGTGCTGTGTGGTGAACAATGTTTTTAGTCTACATAGTCCCAAGTCAAAATCATTAGAAGCAGCAATATAACGTTTTTAGAAACTAGTGAAAATATTCTTGGATTAAGTGAATGGCATAATATATATATATTTTGTTTTGCTACTCTTGCTCTGTGTATTAAAATATTAACATACTGAAATACCAATTTCAGTATAAATCAATTAAGAGCTAAGTGACACTGTTGTTTTAAGATAGAAAAACGTAATTATATCCATCCTAAATTCTTCCATTGCGGAGAGAAATAGAGACATTGGAAAGTCCAGCTAAACAACTATCAGCCAGACTGCAATTCTGTTACAGAGCTTTCCCAAGGCAAGATTCACTTTCATGTTCAATTCTTGCCAAGTGCTTTATCTGCAAGCTGGGTTGGACACACAAGCCATAGAGTTTAGGCTGAAAAAATGATGACTATTTCCTGTGGTGGTCTAGCTAAGAGATTGTAGCCAGGATCATGACCACAACCATCACGATCAATGGAAGGAATTAGCCAAAAACCCATGGTCACAATGTAATTGTGCCATATCACCACAGAAAAGAGAGGCGTTTACCCCTGCAGGGATGAAATATGCCAGTCTGTTAGAAAAACAGCATGTAAAACCTAAGAGCTTTGACAGCTGAATTTGCCAAAAAGTCAGCAAGTCAGCAAGATATGGAGGATAACAACTAAGGAGTCTCTCAAAACCAGAGTTGTCGTCTCTGATATATTTGACCTTCTATGGAAGATGCAAGGGGATCTCTGTCTTGATGTCAACTTACCTCAAGTGAAGGAGGCTCTTTCCGATGAGATCAAATCATCTGTGAACACAAAGCCTGAGCTACAGTAAAATCGGACGTTGCTGAAAGTGATGGGCTGCAGCTGTTTTTTCTACAGAACATCTGAAGGATGCCCTCATCCCTGAAGTCACTGCACAGTGTCCATCTTGGTCGATGAAGCTCCAGCAAGAAATGTCAACGGTCTAGGAGAGAAAACGTGTTGCCGTTCGTTTGGGAACAGACCCTGAGGTAAAGGTAGCCAGTAATAAGATGTCTGCACTGCAGGTACACGGAATCGTTTTGACGATGTGAATATTGTTCATGTGGTTGAGACTTAAATTCTCTGCTGGAGGATGTGAAGAATGTTAACACCAGCCCGTAAAGTATGACTGTAATCACGACAATCACGCAGAGCCCATTGTAAGTTTATAAAACAACATTGTTATGTCCGTTTGACCGTAGAGATATGACAGAAAAGGAGGGGAGAGATAGGGAATGACATGAAACAAAGATTCCCTGTTGGATTTGAACCGGGGACTTTGTGGTTCCTGGTTGGTGCCAGTGGTGGAACATTTACTCAAGTACTGTACTTAAAGATGATTTTGACTCCCATTGTCTGCTATTATATACTTTTATACATTTGTTTGACACCAATAGTTACTAGTTACTTTACAGATTGAGATTTTACAGACAAAACATATGATAACCAAGATGTGTCAGACAGCCAAAAGACTATTTCTAAATAGTCTTTTGGCTGTCTGACACATGTTCAAGTATGTTTATTAATTTCGAGAATAAATAAATAATGATACTGGCTGACATTTTGCTTAATATTTCACTGTGTGATCTCACATGTTATGTCAGTGTCACAGCAGCAGGTTAGTCGATGAGTTTTGGCCCTATAGTGAAACCGAGCTCTGTAAAATGGCAACGCTTGTGCGAGAAATATAATTACAATTGTATCATAGTGTAAATGTTGTACTTAGCAGAAGATGCAGCCCTGTAATGAGTTACCTTCTCGTTCTACTAGTTACTGAAGACTGCGGTGTTGCTGCTGACCTTATGTAAAAAGCGCCCATAATGTTGAATGCTGTCATCCTGATTGGGTGTCCATGCAAATAAATAATAATTTCAATGCAGAGAGCCTTTGCAGCACTGTTAGAAGGTGATTACAAACTACAGTACAGACACCGTGTGTTACTCCGGGCCCTATCATGCGCTTTTAAGGCAGATGTGGAGCTATACACCACTCACTGGAAGCGCCGTACAGCATCACAGACAAGCCCTCCTCCGGTGGAGATGAGAGGAGAGGAAAAACATTTGGATTCTATTCCTGGGGTCAGCATAACACTGGAAATGGAAGAGGCAAAGAGGGCTGATTCATCTGTGCCGCAGGGGGTCCAGCTCCTACAAAATGATTCGGTTGATAGTGAGACCAATCCCCTAATGGAACTCAACATCCTCCCTGAGGTTAACACAGTGAGCACTCAATATGGCTTCTATCACTGAATGTGTGGTGTGAGTGGTTGTTAAAGAGGAAATCACACTCAAGGTAGGTGAAATGTTAGACACTATGTGTTTTTTAAGGCAATTCAGCAGCTTTAGTGTTTTTAAGGAGAGCTATAACATAAGTGCTATTATAAAATATTGTATGTGTTTGATAGTAATGATAAAAAAAATACATATTTTGTACAACATATTTTCTTCTTTCTCCTTCTATATTTATAATTTAAGTCCAGCAATGTACAGTACCAGTCAAATGTTTGTATGTTCACAGAGTATTTGATGTCATTTGTATCAGCTGAGTAATTGTATTAACATCTTTTGAATGCAGTTATTTACAACAGCAAACAAACATTGTTCCCTAGATACTCATGCAAAGACACAATGAGAGGATGAGGTGTGTTATCTCGTTTTGAATCACGCCCCAAACGACCAGTCAAATAAAAGATTATTGTGAGCTGACTCATCTTTTGATTTCCAATAAAGTGACTGACAACAATAAAGGCAGGAGTGGCCCCTTCCAGAGTGGACAAGGCCCCAACGTCACTTAAGTGGTACTCCACCCAAAATGTATCTCTTGAGTATCAAACATCCAACCCTGTGAAGACGCCAATGGTGGCTGTAAAAGGCTTGTCACCCGCACTCACCCACGCTTGGATTCAGAGTTTAACAGCACAAAAGAGTTTTTAAATGATAGCGGGAACATGTTAAACCACTTCTGGTTTGAGAACAGTAGCACAGTTGACTTGCTGCTGTCCATCTGTTTGCTCAGAATTTACCAAACTCTCATATTTTTAATCTTTTTACTCTTGTCACGCTGCTGTGTCCTCCCAATAATGAAATAAAAAACTTTTTACAGCAACCTTTCAAATCTATCTGGATCCTTACTGAGGTCATGTTTCACTTTATCTTGCGGTTTGAGGCAATAGTCTTCATACCACAGGGAGCATGTTGTTGCAGGTCTTTGTCATTATGACCATAGAGAGCTGTCACGACTGGTGGAACGAAGGACTGGACCCAAAAGCACGACTCACGAGAAGAGGTTTTTCAAAAGAAAGATGTTCTTTTATTGTGTCTGAGAACACACTATGGTAAACGTGGCT
>JAVQJL010092051.1:0-39068 GCA_036024295.1 Nannoperca obscura
ACATTATTTAACTCAAATATATATATCTCAATAAAAATCAAAAGACAAAAATTTTTTTATTTTTTATATATATATATATATATATATATATATATATATATATATATATATATATATAATCATATAATACAAACCTTTCTGCTTCTGCTTATATCATTATCATGGCACAATTTCTTGCTGCAGACCCTAATTGGAGCTTCAGCAGAAAGCAAGCAACATTTGATATAATGGCTTCCTCCCAAACAGGAATGCCAGGCCTGCATTATGGCTTACTTTTTATATTGCTGATTTCCCTGAGGGAAGGACAGAGATGTCATCATTAGTGGGTAGTAGACTCTGGCTGTGGTGCCTGCGATAGCTGCAGAGGTCTATAGAGTGGTCAGCCAAGCCTGTGGCCCAGTAGTAGTGTATGCTCTCTGTTTTCCCTGTCTGGGTTCCCATCTGGCCACGTGACCCTACGCCAGTCTGCTCCCGCTGAATACATTTGGGAAGCTAATGAGGAAGGAAGCTTTGTGAAGACCTGGAAAAGGGCACCTCTTCCTCTTCCTCTCCTCTGAGGAAAAGAAAGAAAAGTCGCTGTGGTCAATTTTATTAACTTGGCTGACCTTCACGCAAACAATTAACATTTACAGAAAACCCAGCCCCTCCCATTATCCTCCTCATCTCTATCTTAATCTTCAACCTCACCACCAGCAGAACCGTCTGCTCCTGCAAAGGAAATTTAACAGGAAATTATCAAATTAATGGCAAACCCGTTGCATGTATTTTTATGACAATTGTCAGGTGATGTGGATTATGCAGTAGAAGGTCAGCTGAAATTCCCTGACATGTTTGGTAATTTGCTAAGGGCCACCATTGTCACAGTAAAAAGCCACAGTGAGCAGTGATTATGTGACTTCATCTGCTTATCCTCCTACCAGATCATCAGCAAACATTGTAACTGAAATCTGGTGTTGGTGGTGGAGACGAAACGTGTTTTCTTTGACAGTATAATGGCCAAAGGATGTTTTCCATTTAATCTGTGTACATTTGTATGTATGCAAATGTATGACAAGTCTTACATGTAAGTACTTGTTCTTCCAAGTGCATCCAACAGTGCATACTAGTTTAATGCTTTTACTATCTGATATTGATAAACTGTGTATAAAAAATAGTTTTTCAAACTGTAAGCTAACCAGGCAAGTTGAATAGGAACACACTCAGCAGCTTTGCTTGTATGGACTCTTTTCTCCTCCTACTGTGTAAGGTACCCTGTCATTCTTGTCTGTGAGGTGATTTTTATCCTGACATGGACAGAAAATGAGATTTGCATTAACAGTGGCTCTCTTTCTCTGTGTGTGTGTGTTTGTGTGTGTGTGTGTGTGTGTGTGTGTGCATGCTCTCCCATTTGTAGAACCTGATAAAGAACCTGCCAGAGCAGAAAGAGCTGAATGCGCTAGCGGAACTAAAGGGTGAATATGAAGAGCTAGTGGAGTCGGAGCAGTTTGGCATTGTGGTGAGTATAATTTCCTGGTGACTACTGGATCACCCCAAGAGAACACACAGTACGCACAATCATTCTCCCAGTCTGCTATAGTCCAACACTTGCAAGCATGCACAGTTGAGAAATATACAATATATATTTTTTTTAAGGATATATCCCAGAGAGTTGCAGTAATGTCTAACATCTAACAATATAAAGGGCATATTTAAAAAAAATTAAAAAAGCCAAAACTTCGTAACTCAACTTCCAAAGGATAGAGGCTATGATAAGAAAAAAGCACTTTTAATTCCAACAAAGAACAGTTGTTTTTGATTAGGATTCAGGATCAAGAATTCATTGAATGCCATATTTTTGGCATTGACTGTCAATGTTGTCTCATCAAATCATACCCTTAGGTTATGAATCCTATCTGTAATTAAGTTCTTTGAAAAGCATGCTTCCATAGTCCATAGTTCCAGCTTGGTGATGTATCTGAATCGTCTAATCGATTTACAATGACCACTGGAAGTTCTATCTTGTGCAATGGTAGGATAAATAATGCTGTGGGTAACACACTTTAGAACACATACTTCAGAAAGTGATACCATTAAAATATCTACCAGTCTACTGTTTGACCTTATCTACTGATTTAATTCAAGCTTTTAAGTTCCATTATCTATACCACTTATAGTCAGAGGGTCGCAGCTGGGGCCAATCCCAGCTGGCATCGGGCGAGGTACACCCTGGACTGGTCGCCAGTCAATCACAGTGCTGACACATAGAGACAGACAAACATTCAAACTCAGACTTACACCTGTGGACAATTTAGAATAATCAATTAACCTAATCTCAGTTATCCTGCATGTCTTTGGATGGTGGGAGGAAGCTGGAGTACTTGGAGAGAACCCACGACCCCTTTTACTGTTAGGCGACCACCACCGTAATGCCCTTTTTAAGTTAATGATGAAAAAAAAAACTTGTTCTTCATCAACCTGATTCTATCTAGCAAGCAGTGTTTCACACATAATCAGAATCTCATCTTGATATGTATCAACTATGCCCTGACAACATGACGTACTACCTTCTTCAGGAATAGTATGGAGGGTGACTGAAAAGGCAGAGTTCTACTGTAAATCAGTTGTAGAAGAAGGGAAGTACATCATCAAGCTGTTCTGACCTTTCCACTTAGTTACTGCTGTGATTACTTTTTAATTAACTACTCTTGCCATCCATTTACCAAATGAACACCTAGCACTTTAGGAAACTGTAAACTAACTTTAGAACAAGCTCTTATAGGTACATTACAGAGTTTTCCAAAAAGAAATGTTCAGTTAGACCCAAGGGTCACAGATGTACTCCATCTCACTAGCTATTCTTTTATTCGTTCAAGGCTTTTTGGCCTATGTCTTTTAGGAGATGTAATGAAGCAGGGGGTGGAAGTTTCCCTTGTGATCTTACCAATTTTCTGATCACATACCTCCCCACTGATGAAGCAGCTCCTCAATGCAGAACTATTTAATTCCCCTGGGAAATAAGCCATGTTCAAGCCTTTCTCTGCCAGAGCTGTCACCAATGTGCTTGCATTCATTGTGATTTCTCCTTATTGTATACAAATCAATTTAAGTCAAGGCGAGGGGAGGATTGTTTGTGCGTGTGCGTGTGTGCGTGTGTGTGTGTGTGTGCGTGTGCGCATGCACATGCGTGTACATGCAAGAAATGGAGGTGGGTGAGATTGTTGGTGTGTGTGGGGTGGAGGGGGGGTTGACAGACAACTTGCCCATACGCATGAATACATTTGAGCAGTAATGAAACATTATTGGCTGGATTAGAAGGTTGCCTTCAAGCACCGGATTATGCAGCAATCTGTAGAATTTGTCTGTGGTTGCTGCTTTGCCACATATCTTACAGCCAAAACCTTATTTGTTTTAATTCCCTCCCATTTTCATAGCTGTCTTTTCTCTTGTTTTTTTTTTTTTTCTTCTTCTGGCTTCAATGATTCCACTCCCAAGCCCACAAGCATTGATTGAGGCTGTTATATTATTTATGACAAATCTGTTTAATGGGAAATTCCTTTATCCATGTGAAAGTCAGGAGGGAGACAGGAAAGAGGTTATTCCCATTTGCTAAAGAGGGTAGATGATTTTCAGTTCATTAAGACTAGTCACAGCTGTAATTACACTGGAGATTCAACATGATGGTGATGGCAAGGCGGTGTAGCTTACTAGGTTTTCTATTCTGTCTTTGTTCACATTATTAAAAGTTGTTGTAGGAACTGACATTCTAAAATAATTTTTAAATCTATTGGAGATTGTGAGGAGCAGAATTCATGGTATAATAATCACTTTTACAAAACTTGTTTGTGCCTTTATGAATATACATTTTGTTCACAGCTAGATGTGTGTTATTTGTCTAACAAGCACACTGGCCTGCAAGTGCAGTCTGCCTGTCAAGTGATTCGCCACTTGCTTATAATCAAGTGTTACATACATTTCTATGGCTGGATCACACAAATAATGGGCTGATATACAGTACTGTAAGTGTGGCATCTTGTTTCACTGAAGTTCAGATAGTGTCAGTTTTGGATCTGAAAATTGTATGCCTCTCAAAGACTGTGTGGGTTGGTGTAAGTATTAACACAACAAAAGAAAAGTTAATTGGTATTATTACTGGTTATTTTTAGTTTTAAAATAGCTACCAATGGTTGCAGGTGGCCATGTTGGGTTCCTCTAACTATAGAAAAGTACAGGAGAGCTGACTTACGTAAGTGCACCAAGAATGTGCAGAGGAGTTGTACAAAATTATAATAAATAAAAAAAAACTAACACTTGAAATTATTTATATACAATATTAAAGACTTATATTTATTCTTTTTTTACACCCTCAGATGAGTTCAGTAAAACTCCTACGACCACGTCTCAACGGCATTCTGTTCAAGCTGACGTTTGAGGAGCAGGTGAATAACATCCGGCCAGACATCATGAATGTGACGTTTGCCTGTGAGGAGGTGAAGAAGAGTGAAGGCTTTTGCAAGCTCCTGGAGTTGGTGTTGCTGGTTGGTAATTACATGAATGCTGGCTCAAGGAATGCCCAGACGTTTGGTTTCAACATCAGTTTCCTCTGCAAGGTAACACACCACCACAGAACACAACACAGATGAACACCTAAAACATGAACTGACATTAACATAAAAGAGGTTTCTGAAAATGCTGATTTGATTTTAGATAGTAGACAAGAGAGTCTTAGTATACATTGACGTAACTGCTTCCAAAGATTTACATTTAAATTAAAATTGGACACTTTTGTCCAAAGTAATGGACAAATTAGGTTCAATCCAAGACACAGTAGATCAAGCCTCAAATAATACATGCTGCAACACTCAGTTTCATGTTCCTCCTGACACAAGTGCCACATGGTTGCAGATGCATGAATCTGAGAGAGGGATTCTGTCAGATCTGTTTTGTGTAGTGTAACCTACGTTAAAGTTATATTATCAAATGTGGAGCACCACCTTCAGTTGAAGGAAAATAAAAAAAAATTATTGATCCGTCTTATTACGATTCAATATGTGTTTATGTGTGTGGGGGGAAAGAGACGGTGTGAAGTTCCAAGCAAAGGGGCAGAGAAGAAAAACAGATTGCGCCTTTGTTTTATACTTTGTATGACTTTTATTCCGTCTTTACGAGTAAAGTCCAGTCTCTGTTCCCAGAGAAGATAGTTCTTGAATTGTCCAGGATGTTTATTTGCTTTTCCTTGATGTCTATAATCAGATGAATTAAAGCCAGAGTCTGTCTGTTGCCAGTCTTGCGGTAAATCTTATTGGCATGACAACAATATACCTTTAGAGCTGTTGGATTGACATCTTTACTGTTGATGTAATAAGTCCACTTACAAATTCAGAGAAGACCAGGGTGTTTATTAAGGTCACAAAAAAATGTTTTTAGGACCATAAACCGATTCTGCATTTTTGCCTCCTCACCTCCAGTCCATGTGGCTGTAACCCAATTTGGGAACATCAAGGTCTGTTTACACTACACTTGCCTTCATCAAATGCTGCTCTCTTATAGAGATTATAGAGACATCCTCACAAGACTCCTCTGCTATATGAGAAATGGTTTAACTGATATCATGACATCAAGTTATTTATTTAGGCCTCTCGCAAACATGCCTCAAAGGACTTTACAGAGACTAGGTCTTCTAAGATCCACAGTACCTAATTAACAATCAAATGAAAAATGTTTAAATCTAACAAATAACAGAACCATAATGAGGTGAGGAGCATGGTGGAACTTGAGCCAGAAAAAGGCAGCCAGGTAAAATCACAGCATGCAAATGTGTGAAAGAGGGGACTGGCAGCCATACACAACTCGCTGCCTGCCTGATGATGTACACTGTCTTCTGATAGGAAGAGTCCTTAAGCTATAGTGAGAGAAGGGAATGTCAGCCACACTGTAGACAAAGCAAGGGTTAGTCACATCACAATAAAGACAGGGTTTTAAGCTTGGATTTTAAAATGGTACTTAAACCACATGAGCAAGGTGGCTCTAAAAGTAGGAAGTAATAGGAAAGTAATGGTGTGGGTTTTAGTCTTGAAACTGATATGGTATAAGGATTGGCCATATTGATGTGTATAGTCTACACATTTTAAACACATTTGCATGAATGAGTTAGGTTCAAGCTGTAGAAATGACACACTTCTCTTGAAGATTTTTGAGAATTCCTTGATATTTGAAGATTCCTTAAGGGTTTCTTATCTTATCTTATCTTATCGGGGGGGGAGAACATCTCCAGGAAAACCTCTTTTGAAACCTGGCCACATATGTTCAAAATCAGTCAAGTTGCCTTAAATGTTCAACTTTTTTTCATGCCAACTGCTTACAGGATAAAAATCCAGCAAAACAGGTATATCTATTAAATCAACAGCATGTAAACAAATTAGGATTTTACTGAGAGCCAAAAATTCACTTTGTTGTCTTGTCTCTTTCAAAGTAACTTTGGCATGGTGGTGCTGTGTAGCATAGGCAATAGTATTCAATGTCCTATTTAATTGATGATAAAACTGATGAGGATATTTATTGGGCAGCCTACAGAGTGCTTTAAAAACTTGTGGGGGTGCTGAAGCAGGGTCAAGCCTCCTCCCAGCGCTGCCTAAGGTTGGCAATGAAGCTGTGGGGGAAAACAGCCAAAATAAGCTTTTAGGCAGTCTGTGTGACATTTTATTACACTTTCTGTAGCAGCAACTGTTATGAGTAGACAAAAACTGATCTATCCTAAACGATCATGTCAAATGGATCAGTCATGTCATGTGAAAACACTCATCATGTTACTTTTCTATATGGGAGACCTAAGTGTGAATACCAAAAGCCACTGCCTTACATGCATTTTTGAAGCCAGCAGTCTTGCAGGTGTGAAAAGGGCTTTGGTATGGTGAATCCAGTGTGACTTTCGTGTTCCTGCAAGCTGACTGAATCAGTGTGGAGTGCCAGTGTAGAGCCAGGTAATGCCTCAGGGTGCTGATTGGGCCATTATAGATGGACAAGAAAAAAAAGTCTGCTTTCTCATTTTAGTCAATCAAGTAAATGGCACCCTGGGTGGCAGGTCTAGGGTACCTAATGGGCTCATCAGGGAGGAGGAGGTTGATGATGTGAATGAGTAGCAAGGGGAAGGGCATAGGCTGACCCGCCTTCACCTTCCACCCCACTACAGCCCCCTGTCCTGCCAAGGACACACAAATCTCCTGGGAGCCAGCCTGGTCACATACAGTATATTCAGCAAGCTGAACATCCACTCTGGCTTTACAAGGACAGTGGTGAAATGTGAATTTCATGTCACTATAGTTTAGTGTGATAAACATGCGAATAAAAAACATGATGGGAGAGTTTTTCACTATATTTTTCAAATACTTGTGTTGTAAGACAATTTAAGAAAATGCTTAAAATGCATAAAGATACACATGATAATTAAGAATATAGAAGAGACTGTGGACCACATGGCATTGATTTGTGTTAAATATAAGTTGAACAGAACAGGATATCTATTAGTCATCTATACATCTTATGAGCAAGTATATAATGTGTGTGCTACAGCTCTGTCTACAAAAGGTAAACAACTTAAATTTCATTGTTCAGCCCTGTGTTTTAGAATTACTTGACTAATAAATGTACCTTGAACCTTAAATTGATCAATAAAGGGCCCACAACCCTTATTGTTAGTGTGAGGGTTCTATATTCCCACTACTATTTCTTCTGTTGTTAGTTAATTATTGTTATTTATTTATTTTCAATCTAGATATTTAAGTGGAAGCTTTTTTGCTTGTATTATATCTCACCACTCTAAATGCTCAATGTATTGGAATGTATCGTACTAACTAGTGAGGGACTTAAAATGATACTACCTCAACACAAGTTTTGTTATGAAAGATTGAATAATATCACTGTTCAGACTGTGCTTTCACTAGCATTGTAATGAAGCAGCATTTTCCCGTCCACTTCAAATTAACACATGTATTTGAAGGAGAAGCATTTATACTCACTCCATCCAGTTGCACCATTAAAATATAATGGGATAAGACACATTATAGCTATAAAAAGGCCTTTTATATGGGTAGTGTTAAAGAAAAGATTTGTGGTAAAACTCCAGGTAGCCAAAGCGCTTCAATGAAAGCATTCCAAAGCTTAGGAGCTCCGACAGTAAAAGCCTTGATTCACTTTTGGCTTTTAGCACAAACTTTGAAATGGCCAAGTGATGGACAAGGATTAGAAATGGCCCTGAACTTTCACATAGACCAGCTCACTTCAACCTGTCTACAGCCCCTGGCACAGTTCTCACGATACCTTAAAACTGCATTGACTGAAATTCCTGATGTAAAATAGTGTGAAAATAGCATCAGCACCTTGGACTTACCGAGGCCCTTAGCAGAATGTTTTACCACCACCAAATCCAGTTCTTTTTACCTTCTTACCTTTTACCTTAACTTACTCACTTACTAAAAATACAGTACATTTGCTACTGCCTTATAAACTACTCTTCTTGTAAATTGTCTTATTTACTTTGTAAAATATGTGTTACTTGAATGTGTAATGACCATCCCAGATGTCTCAATTACATAAATGTATGTCAAATATACCATAACTCTGCCATTCAGACTATTGCCATTCCCACGCTATCTACTATAGAAGATTTAACTTGTATTTCAGTGTTACAGTATTGGACTGGACAATTTCAGACTTTTAGGATTCACAGTTTAAGACAATTTAAGTCAGGGAATACCTCCAGTTATACAAGGAGCATAGTAAAAAGGAGAAGAAAATGCAATACGTCGCTGATCAGACACCACAAAATAATATAAAACAAAATGCTTAATGCCTATTCTTAACATGGTATTTTTAGCGGTCTTTTTTTATGAATGCAAAATGGACCAAAAAGGTTCCAGATTTTATTTAAAATAAAAATTGAAAATGGTATCTACTAATTCTACTGTACAAATGAATTCATTAGAGTTGTACATATTATATTACAAGTACAGGTATGGCTAGAGCAGTTAGAGTGGGGTGTTTATTAATTAGGGAATATGCATGCTCTGTGGACTTGGTCAAGTCTTATTATGTCAATGATATTCACCTCACAATGCTAATATGCTTCCAGTTTCATTGGATAATTTTAATGACTGCCTTATTACCTGAAACCACATGGTTTCTCCACTTACACCCACTGCACTCAATAAAACCCCACAGTGTTGCCCATTCTCCTTCCCTGTATGGGCACTAGATAAATTCAAGTTGAAGATAAGCCCTCTAAATCATTAAAACATTGTATTAGTTAAGCTTTGTGCAATATATTACAATATAGAGATACAAACTGTACCACTGAATCACATTGTTTAGAATCATTGTTTCAGTCAAAGTACTGTTTCACATTCACAAATCCTGAAATTATTTTTTTTTTATCTGTCCCAGTTTACCCTCTCTTTATTACATATTATTAATATTAGTTAACAGATTAAATCAGCATACCAGAGATGCACCTTTTGTGTGGTAATGACAGTTTGGGGTATAACAATAAACAAATTAAAAATTATAATCCATGAAACAAAATTGTGATTACCCACCGTGAGCAAATAATTGATCTTCATTTAATGAAAGTGCGTGTGTGTGTGTGTGTGTGTGTGTGTGTGTGTGTGAGAGAGCGTGTGAGCGAGCATATGCCTCTGACTGCTTGTGATTGTTTCAATCCATGCATTTACACACGTGTTTGCATGTGCACATGTGTGGGCATGTCCAACTGCAGGCTTTTTACAGCACAGATATTATCAGTATGAGTACACAGAGGTGGGTTGTGCTAATTAGTTTTCCCAGCATGCCATTCAAACAGCATGGCAGTCACGGTGGGGAATGAATATGGAACAAGTTCCCTATGCACTGATGTGGAGACTCCAGCTTCTGTGTATGAACACACACACACACACACAACCACACACACACACACACACACACACACACATACATACACATATACTTGTCAAACACTTACTTACATTGACTTTCCTGCTTTCCTACTGCCCTTCTCATAGGTGTGGCATCATTTTATGTGTGTATGTACTGTACTGTGGGTGTTGGATGCAAAATTTGAATTTTTATTTCTCTCCTCCTCATGTTTTTTATTTTTATTTATCTCCTCAGATTGACTGAACAATTAACTGATCCCTATTACATGCAGTTCCTTATTATTATTATGTTTTTGGTCTTGCACTGAGTGCTTAAATATGCTATGTACTTGCAGCTTTAATTTGTGTGCAACCATGGTTGTTGCCATCATGCCGACATGGATTTAGTTGTGCGCTAAAAGCAAGTTACTCAGATAAGCCATGTTAAACATTTCATTAATGTATTTTCACATTTAAAGGAAAAACAAATTTGAATAACAAAAAGTAGCATCACTAGCATCACATACTTTTTTGCCTTATTTTGTCAGTGTAGCAACAAACAGGGAGCAAAGATCAAGACAAAGATCCCTCATCCGGGAGTTAAACCGTGGACGGGTGGGGTTATACAGTTTGTACCTCAACCATTAGGCTGTGTAGAACATTTGTGTAGAACATTTGACAAGTAAATGAGTGTAAAAATCTGGCTTAATTAAATATTTTCTTTTCTTTTTTCCCCCATCCTTTTAGCTCAGGGACACTAAATCCATCAGTCAGAATACAACACTTCTTCATTTCCTGGCTGAGAAGTGTGAAGAGAATCACCAAGCGATTTTGAGGTTTCCAGATGAACTGGACCATGTGGATAGTGCCAGCAAAGGTATGTCACTATCGCTTTATGCCTTGAGATCATCACATATCATACTACCTAGATGGACATCTGGGTAGTATGATATGTGATATGTGCCAAAGTTTATATGTGTGCCAAAGTTTATGTTTAAGTGCCAACATCATCTGCTAATGAAAACAGTCTGGAGAAGGCTAAGGTATTTACTGTAGTGATGCAACTTCCAAAAGATATCCATAAATGCATTGCAATTTTGAGCATGGGCTAGATTCATTCATTTATTTTAGTTTATTATCACCACATTTTTACCCTTTACTTATCTGTTTCATTCCTTGACGACAGCTAGCACTCTCTCTTTGTGATATGAATAGAGTTGTTTGTCTGACCACACTGTCATTCAGCCTGTCAATAAACTAATTCCACTCTAATTCTATTCTCAAGCATTTGGTGGAATCCCTGCAGGCTTATTTACTTTGTTAGTCTTGTAATTGGTTATTTAATCTAATTAAACTAATTATGCACTTGACTGAGGCTGCCAGCCATTGTTTAAGTGGACTGAATAGTTTTCATGCACTGTATATAATTATATAGTCTATATGCGCAAATTTGAATTATATCAACTTTGTCATTTCATGAAAATTAGGCATTCAAGGAGATGCCAGTTAATTGACTGTGATAAAATGTCTCCTGCACAAACCCCTCAGGAACAATTTAAGGAGTAGGGATGCAAAATGTTTACTTTGGGCACTCCATGCTTCTCTTATTTCATTGATCATCACATACAATTTAACAGGGTTTTTAGTGGGATACTGTAACAGTGAAGGAAACTCCATGTTTATAAAACACCTACAGGTCTGCTGAGCTCAATTAGAAGAAGGGTTCCCATTTTTAAGTAGGTCGGTGATGATATTTAATAAGTGTTCACTTCCTGTAGAACACTATCTCCAGATCCTTTACAAACTTTTGGTCTCCTATCAGGTAAACTGGCTAAAGAAAATTAAATAAAGCTGCCTTTTTACACTGCACACTCTAACATGAAGTAAATAATACTTATGCATGATAGCCTCCTCTGTTAACAGTGTTTTTTAACATTTGTCTCTTACCTCAACCTCTCCAACCCCTCTTTCTTTGTCTTCACTTAAATTTCTGATGGAACAATTTTCGTCCAATTTAGTGCTTAGTGACTAGGATGTTTTTTCCCCCGAGTGTCATAAATACTACCTTTTTTTATTATTTATTCATATAACCAGCCAAATCCCTATTGTTTATTTGGAAACCCATTAGTTGTTGCCATGGCACCAACCACTCTTCCTGGACTTCATGTTAAAAATATATACTTTAATCAATGTTGACACAACACAATAAAATTACATTAAAACCAAACATATCCCATACAAGACATAAAGCAGAACAGCTGATAGTAAAACCTTCATCTTCTCATTGGTAAAAGAATAAAAAAATATCACCATGTTGTTTTGCTTTCTTGGGTAATTACTGTCATGTGAACGAGCCTGCATAAAGCATCTCGCCCAAGAATGTGATTTCTGATTGTTGATTGTCAGAGGCTTTTGGGGGAGGAGTTGACTTAAAGGGATGCTGACAGTGATGTGGGGGATTCAAATGTAATCAAATGGCCATGTACAATGGTTGGAAGTTGTACAATTAATCTACCTCATTGATAAGTGCAATCAGGCCTGGATAATTTCCGTAGGAAATCATAATTTTGCCTGCCTTGATTGGCTGCTTCAGATATCACTCCTCCAGTGCACAACTTCTCTAAAAATGTTGGACTGCTACCTTGCTATCGCCTGGACACAGGTTTTATTTAACCACTTTCACCACCATTCAAAATGGTGCATATCTTCTTCCTACAGTTATTAAAACATTTTCTGAGTTTTACAGCATGTCTATAAATATTTAAATGAAGAGTGATTGCTAATAATTGTTAAATGCATTATTGATTATTCCATTTTTGTCCAGTGGCCTTACTACAGCATTTAATGATAATGGCTACAGGTAGCAATTAAAGCCAGTTTTAGTATTTGAATTAATGTAGACCAACTTAGTACAGTATGTACCTATTCATGTTACATTTGTCTACACAAATGGTTCTACTATTTTCTTACTGTTTTGACCATGTCTTTCACATCTTAACTGTACAGAGTGGAGTACTGTAGGTCATTGCAATCAAGAGAAGTCCAGCCAATACCACTTTCTTTTATTGATTGTGCTACTTCAAACTGTTTTCCATTATTTATAGCTACTTTTCATTTTATTTTATTTAACCTTTATTTAACCACAATAGGTCTCCTTGAGATTAATGAAGTCCTGACCAACATAGACAGCAGCACAAGATAAAAACAAGGGATTGTAAGCAGACACAAAACAGATCAGACAATACTAGGACAATATATAATATCCTAAGGAACAAAGTGCAGAATAAGCCATGCATCCAAAAAGATCAGTTTAAGCACAGACACCCCAACAATTGTGTTTTTAAGATCTTTCAAAATGGATTTAAAATATTCAAAGAAATTTAATCATGGAGTTTTAAAACACTTTGCAATATATTCGAGTCTGAGAGTGTGGGATACCTAAAAGCCCTTTTCCCACTCTCTGTTTGTACATTTGGTACAGACAACAAGACCGCAATGAGTACTGTCTATCACTCTTCTGTGAACTATAAATACAGACATAGGATGGGAGCAGCTTATGAATTGCCTCGTATATTAAAGTATACATGTGTAGAAATACTGTTCAAGTATCTGGGACAACTTTTTTCCCTTTTTAAAAGTCAAATGTTACCCAAAAACATATACATCTTGTGACATTTAAATCTATAAAATCTATATGTCCATAGACTAACCTGGGAGCAGAGTGGGGTGAGTGTCCTAATGTAACCTAGAGGTTAACATTAGCTAAGACAAGTCCAGCACATAGAGATGTTCCCTTAGGAGACTCCTAGGATTCAGCCATCATCAAAACTGTAGCAAGGTCAATTTGATTGAAATTCACATGATTATGTAAGGAAGGCAGGAGCAGCAAGCTGACAATGTTGAATGACCATGCTTTTAGCAATGTACTGTGGATGTAATATTAGTAAAAAGACAGATGTTTTTGTATTCTTTAAACTTTTAGCAACTCCAAATGTTGCTTTTTTTACTTCACTTGTAGCAGATTATTACATTTGCCCATTTAAGTCAGTTTTTCTCTCAAACTGTTACTCAGTATAAAGACATTTTATGAACACTAAAATATATTATATTATGTTACATTGTATAATTACAGATTAATAATAGGTTTTTGTGACACAGTAGCTTTCCCCCCATTTTCATACCATACCTTGAACATGCTTGAAAGCCACCACCCTGCCAGCCATGAAATCACAACATGAGAATCACAACATGAGAATGACTTGTACTTTGATGTGAACTTTGCTTCACTTAGATCATTTGCCTGCAATCAACCAGTCCTTTGTTGCAGTGCTAGTGGAGGTGTTTTAGGTTTTCTGCTAAAAATTATAGCAAACAAATATGTAGGGAAACATTTGAGTAATTATCCTGGATCTGTTGTACTTTAATACTCCTGTATTGCAAGTCAATATGGACAACATATCAGCCAAATGAATGTAATGTAATGAGGTCCTGCTCAAAATACTATAGAGCAGCACTTTGTCTTTGTTTTCTTTGATCTGGTCTTGGCACTGACAATGCCTTCCCATCTGAATTTTCAACCATGATTATTTTTTGTGCATATGGCACCACCATTGTTGCTATTGACAAAAGACTATTGTGATGACTCCTGTACTGCATATTCTTTGATCATTGGTTCAATACAAATATATCTTTATGTATATTTGGATGCAAATCCAAACTCACAACCAATTTTAAAACTTCTAATATATGTCCATTACTAAAACAACCTGAAGTGTGTTGCATGTAACTGTATTGTTTTTTGTTGTTCTTTCAAGTTAAATTTGGAAAAAACTAAACCTATTACAGCAGTAAAATGCAATCTCTTTAAAACGACGTAAAGCAGTGTCCATTAGCTGTATTTACAATACAGTAAGTCTTAAGGCTTAAGTACATTTCAGAAGTTCCAATGTACAAACCATGGGTCATAAAACACTATCAAATCTAAACTTAAGTTAAGATTAAACACATGCACATCTGTGTAAATTAGGTGGTTGTGCATTTTCTGAATGAACAGTTCAACAAGTTTTATTATCCAGAAATAAAGCTAGTGCAAAAATGGCTTGTCTCTCTTGGCCGATTGATTGAAGAATACTGGTAAAATCATTACATCATGAAGAACAGACAAGGACACGATCTTGACAGTATTTCTCACTAGCCTCTACAATAGCACTTTTCTGTAGACAGTGAAGAGCTACTTAATATACACCATGTCATTCAAGAACTCAAAATCATTTAAAAAGAATAAAGCTTGTGGAGAGACATCACATACAGCTTACTGAATCATATGTGTTGTTATAATACAATCTTTAACCTTGATACTGACTACTGTATCGATTTAATCTTGACACCAATTCAACCAGTTTTTATCATTTGTCAAAATAACTAATAGAAACACCCAACAGTGTTCAGAATCAATATTTATCTTTTTGAAAACACTATGGTTTGATAAAAATATAAAAACAGTCAAGTGGAAATAAATAGGAATAGTTGTTTATGAAAGCCCTTGTATGCAAACATGTATTCATATGCATGATATTGATCTACCTTCAGGGTTGTACTCTGAAAGATCATTTTCCAAATTTAACCTGTTGCCCTCCGTTATGAGACCAATTCATTTTTTTTTTTTAACTTTGTATCCAACCTACTACCATATTTCACTGTGTGCTTCCTCTCTGTCAGAGCAGTGGAGTGGTAGCCTTTCCTGCCACCATGTCATCTTGGATCTCGACTGATAAATCACTCTATGGGTTGAAGGATTTGAAGGAAGTCTGAGTAGCTCAAAGGGGCTCAGGCCTCCTCATTGAAATTGCTTTCTTTTTTTCCTCATCCACCCCCCCCCAGCACACTGTAGCCTACTGGAGTTTGAAAAAGGTATACAGCACATCCTTTATTTGCCATTAGTGATTATTTTAGTGGCACAGGAAAGCATCAGTTGCATTACAGTATATGGAGGAGTAACTATCTTCACAATCCTGGTTAATGTTACTATTGACATTATTGTTTTATTATTAATTATTTATTTCTAATAGCATTGTGCCATACAACTCTTATCCATTGTATTATTTAGTCATTTACTATTAAAATGTATCCTTAAATAGGCTCAGGTTTAACATTGCAGCTCACACTCAACAGCAAACTGTTGTGATACATCCCATTGACATTCTAAAGGAGATTCACTTTCTCTATACTATGATAGCTCATTACTGCTCATTACTGTTTGGTTGATACAGCAAACTGCGTGTATCATATACTGATTGCTTATCTTTTCTCTTATTTTGCTGCTTCAGTCAACAGTATCTATACTGTGTATATGTATTAATTCATAAATGTATTATTGGAGATTGAAACTGTAATCACTTGAAATGTAGTCATAGAATTCATTATTTTCATACCCCTGACCTCATTTTAATAGCAGTGGCAAAGCCTTGAAAGAAGTTTCATTGGCCAATTTGCCTTGTTAAATCCAGCCCAGAAATGAATATGTGGGGCCTGACAATGGGAACTAAGTCTGTGTGGTGATTCCACTCAATCAGTGGTGCACTGACAATCTGTCTTGACAATCCGGGAAAAGAGGAAATATGACACAAATGTTCTCATAAATCTATTTAGTATAAGGCATAGCCAAGGGCAAAGTACTCTGGAGCCTGTGAGAGAGAAAATGGAGAATGAGGGGAGAGAAAAAAAAAAGATGAACTCTGAGGATATTAATACCGCTGTGAATATATCTATTATCCACATTCATTTCAAGGCACTGCAGCATAATAAAGCAGTGCCCATTTCCCATTTAAACTCCTAGTGGTACTTGGCTCTGTATTACGTAGACAAAATGCCTTTCTGGATGGGGTGTAACACAGAATGGATCATTTGTCTTTTGGTTTCAATGGAGTTGCAGGGAATCATGGGGTTGAGAAGTTATTCCCTCAAACCAGTCCAAGGAGGGTATTTTACTAAAGTCAGCTGCCGAAGCTTAAGATAGAATGGATATCATTCAAGGCAAACATTTCTATTAGTTACCCTAACCCTACTGCATGAATACACACGTGTTCATGTTTTGCAAAAGCGATGTTTGTCTTTGAAATAAACTCAAAATGTACATGTGAAGTTGATACTTTGCACCGTAGCAAGTACTCATTCATTTCAACAATGTTTAAACTACTCTTGAATTCAAATACCAAAAATTCTTAAGATTAGTTAATACATGCACATTATTAGAAACTGTGCAAAGGCTTTGAGTTAAATTCTGAGCTGCCACTTTGACATAATTACCATTCAGAATGTCATCTGCTTGGGAACCTTCCTGATTTTCCCAGAGGACTTCTTATTTTCAGAAGTCTTTCCTAGTGACCCTCACAGGGCCACAGTTCCCAATTTTTCCACAAACGTTGATCACAATCTAAAATGCAGCATTTTCATTTACTAATGAAGGTGCAGCTTTAACCTTTGTGGTAATCTAATTGTAGAGCATGCTAATTGGAATGAAATTATTATGTCATTTGATGCTGTATTTTTTCTCATAGTAACCTTACTATTTCTTCTAAAACAGAATCATGAATTGTAGCCATTTTGCATTGGAGATATTCATTTGAGTTAATATATAATGTAATGCTTATTAGAGCTTTACTGTATAATGTATGATGAAAGATTATTCAATTCAATTCAATTTTATTTATATAGCGCCATATCATAACAAAGTTATCTCAGGGCACTCAATCACATGGAGCCGGTCGAGACCAACTTCCACACACGCATGTCACTTCCTGCTAGTTTTGTTTTTGTTTGTTTTTATTTAGTTTTTTCCCTTTGGTACAAATATTTAGGAGACAAGGAATTAGTGATTAGTGATCCCTATCAGATTACATAGCCTAATATTTGTTCCTCTTCATACTGAACATGTAGACATAAACATTATATTTTGTTTACATCAGCTGCCATGTATGGCATGGAATACCTGGTTCTGTGGCTTAATCCATTTCCATGTTTGTCCCCCTTGTGTGTAACAAACACCACTGATGAGGCATTCTCCAATTATAGGAATCAGACACTCCTCTGAGGAAGTGAGCTGTGATATCACCTGTTTCCCTTGACCTCCACCCGTGTTACCTTTGGTTTGCCAGTGTGCCATAATGCGCTTTTTATAATGGACTTTGATATGTGGCCACTTCTTTTTAGTTTCAGTAATGGTTCATCTCACCAGTTTGGCTCTCTGAATTAGAAGCTTCCATTACTGTTCTGATATGCAGCCACCACAAAAATGCGGATCACCAACAACAGACCATCTTAACCTTTGGGGGGTGAAAAAAGAGTCTATTTCACACTCAGTGAAGTTTCCCTTCTTAGATTTTTAGTCAAACTTTTCAATTCTCTTTTGCAAATAATTGAATGACAATCTGATTTAGGTGCATATTAATATGCTCAATGGAAATTCCATTTGCCATTTAATCGTGGGAGTTAATGGGGTGTGGTATGAGGCTCACCAATGTGCAGCATGTCAAGTTTATTGCAATTTGTAAAGTGGGAAATTGTATGTATTTAAACGTAAAGACAGCTTTCAGAATGTTTGTTGCACATGTAAAGTGGCCACAAGTTCATACCATTGCCATGCTTGACTGACTATGGGAATTTTGAACAAGACAAAAACCTGCTCCAGAGTTTCACATAGGTTCAGAAGTTAGTGGAGATTCACCTACCAGCAGTACATTGATCCAGATCGCACATCCAATACAACAGTGGAGTGGCTTTGTCTCTGTATGTTCTTAAGAGGCCCAGCCAAAGCCTGGATTTAAACCCCCTTTGAAAATCTGTGGAGAGACCCAAAGATTGCAACTCACTGATGCTTCCCATCCAGTCTGACTGAGATTAAGAGGGTCTGCAAGGGAGAAGGAGAGAAAAAGCCCAAATACAATATGACTTGAAACTACAGTCACTAGTGTCAAATCTCCCACAAGACTGAAGAAACGGAAAGAATCCGTAAGTCTTTTTTTTTTAACTTTTATTTTAAGTCAACAGTTAATGCTAAACAGTGGACATAAATATGATTCACCCAGAACCCAATACGCTTGAGTGTAAAATTTTGATTGATATCAAAGATAAATAAATAAAACTCCAGTTCCAGTGGATGGAATATGGTTTCTTTAGGATAACAACATCCAAGCACAGCTTTATTGATTCTGCATTTTTGTTGTAGAATCTGCTGAAGTGCAGATGAATGCACTTTTCTGTTGTGTCCAATTATGTTATGTTTTGGGTTTGGTCAAGTCACAAAAATTTCAAGTGCTGCTAATGATTGTGGGTTTGTTTACATTTGAGTGCCCTGCTTTTGCTAGGTCCGCAACTTTCCATCTATCTTTTGTTGTTTCTCAGTGCCTAAGCACCAAGCAAACACCTCAGAAGCTTGTTGTGTTTGAGAACTCATCATTTATACATCAAGGAATTTGGTAAAGGGAACTTATATTATTGAAGGTAGGTCATACACAAACAATGTAGTCCTGAGACCCAGATTTCTAGCTGATTTGACTGGACATTTTGTATACTTCTGCACATACAGATTTGCATGATTCTAAGGATTTTAAAACATAGCAAACCGAAGCCAGGAATAATTTCATTATTAAAAGGTTTAACAGGCTCGCACCCATTATTTTGTGGAAGGCAATAAAGAAGACAAAACTGCAATGGTTTCCATAGCATGCTGCATCATAAATACAAAATAATACTCAAATATTTATATTAGAAATGGTTTATCTGCCTGCCAGTACAACATCAAGTACACACAACTATTAGTCAACTCAACGCTGTCACCGTGGCTAGAAATTGAGACAATTTCCTCACCAGTTGTTTAAGGTATACTCATCCCTGGACCCCGGAAGTGATAGAGCAGGATCAGCAAGGCCAGCAGTTTAAATGGACAGTCTGTCATGAAGAATATTAGGAACAGGAAACAGACCTGTCCAGCTCCACTAGCTCAGGATGAGTGATGAGCTCTAGAGAGTTTTCTTTTTTCTTTTTTCCTTTTTATTCTCTTTATTCAATTCATGGTGTATGCGTAGTTCACTGTGGAACCAAAACAACTATTCTCACTCTTTCTTTTTTTCCTCTTTCTGTCCATCTCTCTTTCTCTCCACCTCTGATTTCTTACTTCACCACTTTGGCCAGCCAGTATGAATGTAGACAGAGATAGACACATGCAGGGAGGCCAGCAGCCCTGCTTAGCATCAGGCTCCAGTCTGTGACAGCGGATTTCAATGAGAGCTGACAATGGGACCAGGAATGAGGATAATGCTGTTTGCCAGCCTAGAAATTCAGCCTGTCACAGTTGACCATTTTCCATGCTGGGAGTGTTCCATGAGTTGAGGTGAACAAGGAAGCTCCATTTCAAATGTTACTCTGTTTTTCTGCACTAACTCATAACTAAAACCAATCCACAGCTGTAGATTAAAATAATTGCAGCATGTTCTGAATTGATCAATAACGGATCGACAAACTGGCCTCTATAACAGTTCACATGGGCTACCGGAATTCATACAATGTCATGTGTACTCATGTCCTGTTTAATGACATACAATGATTGATATTAAGGAGGAAATCCCAAGGGACCTAAAGTAGCTAGTCATTGTGTGTTTGCAGTAGATGGAATGTCACCCAGTGCACCAGTGGCACACGGGGGGCAGAATTTTTTACTTTCAAAGGCAATACCTCTGTACATTTTAAAATGCACATTACCATGTGACCATTAAGATACGATAGATTAAGATAAGTGCCACACATTCCAGGCAAATGTCTTTGTTTAAACTGAGCAGTGAAAGAGGCAAAATCATGTTTCCCTGAGAAAACTCTACTAATGGTCAAAAGCTCTGGGGCTTTCTGTCAAAAGTTATTTACACAAAATGTTAAACAATTGTACTTTCTTACCTAATCTACAAACACTTTTTACAGGTTATTACCTGGATTATTTCCCAATTTGGTTATTTGAATATGTTTAATTACGTTGAGTATTAAATACCCACCCACATAGTGTATGTAGCTATTGTGGAGAAACTCTGAGTGCTTCGCTGCTCACCGCTTGCCTCATTCAACAGCATTCATATCAAATACATATTTACATTCATGTCTATTTGTTTTCCCCAGAAAAGTTAATGATATGTTGATAAAGACATTTTTGCGTTTTAATTAGGCTCGCTTTGCAACTCTATATTTATTCATTTATTTTTGAGTTCAGCATTCACCATTCAGAATATTACTCTACTACAGCACCACCTTATAAGGCAAGAGGAATGCCTCTTACCAGTGTAACCTCATTTTGATAAGTAAGATAATGATGAGGATTGTTGTAAAAATGTGCAGGAAATTGACCCACCAGATAAGGCCTTGTTGAGGCGTTACAACAACAAGTGCAGGGATCTCTAATATTGACTGACTGAAAGAGCAGAATCCACAGTACAATATGCTGTGTTATGTTGTGTGCTTGTGTAATGGCTCAATGGTGAGATCTATATTAAAAAGACTGAGCTTGCCAAATAAGTATAATACTATTGTTAAATAGTCAGTGTAGCATTAACCCAGTGTTCTTACAAGTTTTCCTCCACAGATCGCTCTCCAATTTCTTTTCAAATCCAACAATATTGGAAATTAAATTATTTTTATTAATCCAGGGATTTACTGATTTGTTTTTTTTTTGACTTCATTAAAATTCATGGAGAGGACAAAGACAAACAAAAGAGAAGCTCTTGCACTGACCAACATTATAATTTCATCCAAATGTCATCTGATAAAATATTTATTTTATTTCACACCAGTCAAGATCCAAATGTTATCTTTTAATAACATGATGATAACTTTATTTTTATAGTAGACTGTGGCACAAGTTATCTTGCAAAAGATGATGACTGATGACTGATTTTATAAATGGTAGTTGTTTTTTTAAAGACATTTGCATATAGTGTGGTATAAACTCAAAAATCTAGGCTGGAGCCCAAATATTGACTATGTGGGAGAGAAATAAAATATTGAAATCACCACTGAGTTTGTGTGATCCCTTTCACTGCCTTGAAAGTGAAGGCTTAATGCTCTTGTCTTAGCATCATGTAGGCAGAAATGTGCTTTAAGAGTCTCTCAAAGATTAGGCATGGTGTGTCTATGTGTTGGTGTGCCGGTACATTCGGGTGTTATCCTCTTATGATATTATTCTCTTAAGAGCAAGGCCTCCTGCACAACTAAATGCTAGCAACAGAAGCAGACATCTTTGCTATGTTTTAACAAATGCCAACATTTTAGGTTTTCTGTCAGATGTAAACAGAGAAATGTTCTCCAAAACCGCCATAGACCTTTTTCATGGTTGTATGTGTTATAAAACATTAGATTGGGCTAGTGATTCTTCAAATCAGCAGAAAGAGGAGTGTAGAGCTCTTATCTATTGTGCCAATCACAGTTTTGTTTATCATTGTTGTCCACACACATTACACCATGCCATGGAGAAAAATACACATCATTCCAGACATGCTATTTATCCAGAAAGGTAACAGATAATTTGCTGACTAGGTGGTCATTGCAGGAAAGTGCATCTGTTTCTCTCTCCATTCCTTCTCACACTCTGCCTCTATTGACCACTGTTTGAGAAAACGTGTCTGTGGCTGAAATGCTGTCATAAGAATCTAAGCAGCTTTGTGGGGATGGGAATTGATTTTGGATACCAAATTGGGTCATTTTTATCATGGACTGTCATCAATATGTAATTTAAAAGCATGCTTGAACTGAGCATTGCAGGGCTGCTCAGAGTTTTATTAGGCCCAGGGGAACCTACTCCCCTGTCACTATGTGTGAAGATTCCACCATCATTCGTGATTTATACCCCCCAGAGGAGCAAAGACATAGCAGTATATAGGAATTCACTGCCTGTATTGCGACATTTATATGCTGTTTTTTCCTGGGTCTGCCAAGACCATGCTCATGTGTATCTTTCATAAAAACCATCCTACAGGTATTTGTTCTCAGCATGCCACACTTGTTGTTTGTTTTTTTCTTGCAAATCCAGGAAATTTGTACTGAATTTGAAAGTAATCATAGCTATATTGCTGTGAACTACTGTGTAAACCATTGCACCTACAGTGGTGTCATGCTGTCTCTCTCAAGTGTTTACAGTGATGTGACTCAGTATTCTGGGAGTTAGTAAGACTAAATATTCACTGTAACAAAAGCTTTTGGTACCTCACCTGTTTTTTCTCATCTTGGTGAATTTTGGTACATAGGATAACAGGTACCTTCGTTTAGTATGCACTAGTCTTTGCCTTCTTCACATTAGAAACTGCTTCCTTTTGTATAGTACAGACCATATTGTTTTTGTTTGCCTTTATAATGTAAATCATGCTGATCTCCTTTAATTTTGTCCTCAGGGTTTATTGAATGACTTTAATTTAGCAGACAGCCCTTTATTTCCAAAATAAATCTAACAGGTCCTGACTATGACCTTTCTCTTACATGTTGATGATTTGCATTTTCCACCTTTTTTTTTTTCTAGCCCTGTGATATGGAGTCACACTGTGTGATCCATATTCAAATATTATTTAAATCAGTTGCACTGCATTTGCATGTGAAATTGAGGATTTGAAGCCAGGTCGCCTGCATACTGATCAGAGGGACAACCTTCATTGGAGTGAGGGTTGATATTACAAATAAATGGGAAAGGGTATTAATAATGGTCATGAAAGGAGTGTTCTATATTGTGCACCGCCATAAAAGAGTGTTTTCCTTCCCATGTAATGAATCTGATATCATTTTCAACCCTTTTGCTTTCAGCTCAGGAAATGATTATACCCCCTTTAAATAGAGACCCCGCCATGGTGTCACTTTTTTAGGACAAAATTACCCACAAGATGGCGGTTTGTTCACACACCACAAAACCTTTTAAATTGTGGCCAGGAAAAAAAAGACGAAGCATAAACAATTAATGGTAGGTTATGTTACTTATCCATTGTGCTCTGCAAGTCAACTGATGTCATATGGCAGAACTATTGTGAATTTTGAATGACAAATTTACTCAGAAAGAAAAATGGGGTCAACATTGCTAGCATATGCATTTAGTACATTCAGTTGAACAATAATCTTTTATCTTCATCAATAAAGTTGTTTTTTAAACAACAGTGGAGTGGAGTTAGTGGAGATTTGACCTCCTTTCTGACTTTGTCTTCTTATCCATGCACCTTGGAAGAAGGTTAAGTTATGCCAGAAATCCCTACTCTGCTTCTACAGTTTCTATTCAACAGAAACATGTTAGGGAAAAACTGTCTAACATTAGCTTGCTACATTATCAGAACCGTGAAGTGAAATATTGGCACCACTGTTGTAAAGCAAGTTTTTATTTTTTATTTAATGTAAGATGAGGTTTATCTTCTTGTTAACAATATTTTCCTTATTAATTAATTCTTGGCTCAAATCTATATGGGTACTATTAAAATAAAGGAGCACAACGGAGGACTATTTTATAGGTTTATATGTGTTTGTCTTAATTTCATAACCTAACCTCAACGTGCAGCGAAGGCTGAATTGGAATTTGATTGGACCATTTTAAAGCCATCTTAATATGCTACTTCTCATTTGTGTTCATTCATTTGTATTTCAATTTATTTATAAATTCAAAGATGATAACAGTTATGTTTTACTACTGGGACCATGATTAAAACATGCCAAGAAAAACATGCATGCCCGTTTCATGGTCAACCACAATTCAGGTCTCTTGGTGTCCCTAGTTTTTCTCTCCTTTGCCTTGACATGGAATACCAGCTGAGACCTGCTCCTTACAGAAAGGTCTGTTTTTATTCCAACAACTGAAGCAGAGGTAAGGAGGGACAGAATCGATTGTTGCGGGCCAAATTGAACCTGTGTCGAGCTGCAGGCAGCCACGAGATAAAGCCTCTGACGCTGTCTGCTGTGTTTATCATCAGGTGGCCTTTTCTGTGTGTGCTATGCTGCGATTTTGATGTGTTAAGTCATAATAGGGGAGCCACCATTCTTTGGAGGGGCTGCCAATAAAATCGCAGACAGAGGGGATTATGTTTCATGTCAGCCCATTATTGTTTCCAGATTCACCTGTAGAGGCCTCTTCCTCCATTTGGCTTTCTGCCGTGCTTTTCCTTGGTCCCGTTTTTGTTCCTGTTCAAGAGGCAAAGATTTCAACATGATGCTCTTGGTTTGCATTTAATTTCATTGTGGGCCTCTAATCATCCACACTAGTCATTATGCAGACATGGCAGTGCAACACGGTGGGCTCTGTGGAAGAGGACCCACTCCCTCTGTAGATATGAAGGTAGATATTTTATTTTCAGGTGATTATAACAAAAACAGACTTATGAAACTTATATTTGGTTAATGTCAATATATTTTCCTAAATCTTATATTAATTGGAAACAGGATCATCTATCTGTTCACTGGACCCTGCATGCCCAGCAGTACAATGACGCTTCTGTTCTTTTTTACCAAAGTGACATTTTAGAGAAACACAAATGGTTAGAGGCAACTGCCACCATATAGCTAATCAGCTCAGACCTGCCACCATGCCCTTCCACTAGCCATTTGCTAGCTGGAATTTATTTGTACCCAAATAATAATAATTTTTTTCCGAATAAAGTGCCAGCATATCCAGCAGTTGTTAATCTACTTTTTCACCAGTCCACTCAACTTATAAAGACATTTTCAGTAGTTCATCTAGTAGCATTGAAGATACAGCAGCAAAATTGTTTTATTGCTACTGACCTCTGCCAAGCCTTCTCCCTTCACAACAGAGATAATTTGCCACTGAGTGGAAATCCTTGGCAGAGGATGCTCATACAGTGTGTTTGGTCGGCCTTGAACTTGCATATGTCCCTTTCTTGTGGTTTAGACTTAAGAATCTCTGTTCCAGGACAGCCTGTCTTACCAAGACTAAATGTTATGAGCCACCACATACTCAGTGGAGTGTGCTATCTCTGTTGCACCTGTCGTTATATGGGATGACCAGCTAAATACTGCCCACCTGTTCCTAGAGAAGATGGGCTATAGCATTGTAGCTAATCAGGCAGGCCATTAGAAGGAAATGACAATGACTCCAGTAATTTTATGGGCACATTTAAAGCTTTTTTTCTTTGAGGAAGACAATGATAATCCCCTCTTTCCGCCCTTGGGGTATGTTTCCGAGCTGACTTAATCAAGTGCAGTAAAGAATCATACCAGTGCATGCAGGATGTATCTCAAGGATGTGTTTAGATTCTGGCTATACCATGGCCCACTATATTGACATACGCCTGCACCCCTTGATTTAAGGAAAAAAAGGTACCCAAAGCTAAACCTCTCTCTGTTCTTTCAGAAATGCTTAGAGAACATTCACTTCTTAGAGTCGCTACTTAAAGATACAAACCGTATCCATGGAGAGTGGACAAGAAGCTGGGTGGACATTATCACATATCACATATACCTCTTGTCCCACTTTAAAGTGTCGACCGCCTGCAGTTAACAATGATGGAAATAAGCCACAGAATGTACAGGTATTCATGAGCACAACTGAGAAAGCCCTCAAGGTGTAATAACAGTGTAATTTTCCCTTCTGTCCATATTTTCCTAAATCAAAAATCTAAACCCTTCAATGTTAATGTTTCACAGTCAGAGGCTACTGCTTCAGGTTTGCCTACTTCACCACGCCCTTTTTGAAGTTGATGTTGCGTGGCTTTTTTTGTGTGTGGTGATGCAATGGCTGAGGATAGTTTCACACATGTATCTTAACCACGATTTCAACTCTGACCATATATTTTATTCACAGTTCAAATCAAATAATATTGAGAAACAGTGTCTGTGGTATAAAACCAGGAAAGTTCTTAAATTTAGCCTCAAGAAACAGTGTCTCCAGTGACTAAAATCATTTTGTAATAAGGATTCCCCTGAAGAATATGTTTTGCAAACATATTGCAGGTATTTTGAAGGTTAAAATTTCATTTTCTTGGTGGCCTATATTCATGGAGTAGTACTGTACATTCAGGGCAATGACAGCTTTCAGCAAAGCCTAAAGCTGTTGGTTATTACAATAGGTTGACTGGCTGCAAGCTACAAACCCCCCTAAGTAATGGCTAAAGGGAATACACACTGAAACTGCCTTTGACTGCGAGATAACAGCACACACACTGTACTGTTTGCCTTTTGCCGTTGTAGTTGACTTTTTTTTGCTAGCCCTATTGCACTTAACACCTGAAATAGTCAACTCATTTATATATATTTTTTCCCTCTGTGCCTGGGCACTCACAATAACTGTATATTAAAATCGAAGATGTCAAATTAAATTAAATATACATGTCTTTTAGGTTTGTGAGTGTGCACATGCATGCTTATACAACACAGCTTTCACTGCTGAAGTGCCTTTCAGCGTGCTTTTTTTAAAAAAATACATTGATTAATGCGAGGGCCTGATTGTTTCATACTGTTCCCATAAAAGCCAATCAATGTCTCTGTTTTTCACCCATTTATGTTCTATGTGTCTTGGTCATGCCACATACATCACAGTTCTAGATTGTTCCCTATGCTATATTCAGCTACTCTGTATGGAGAGGTGGGGTGGGGAGGAGGGGTGGGGGGTAAAAACAAGAAAATCAGTCAGTTAATTCATCTCCCAGCTCGAAAGTCTCATTATACTGCTGATGAGTTTAAGGATTGCCTGAGGTGGAAAGGGGCTGTGTTTATGGCTCGGCAATCGTGCGTACCGAGTCTCCTTGTCTCATGTGGATGGAAAACAAAAGACATGCCGACACTCCAACCAAATTAATACTGAACACATCCCCACATAAATACTTCATGATCGTACACTTATTTAAACATATGTTTCTAAAGAGATGTGATGTCCTGTGAAGTCTTTATATGGTGGCTGCTAAATTAAGACAGATCTGGATGGTGGGAAAATTGATCTGACCTTTCTCGGCCAGTAAGAGTTATGAATCTCTCCGTGTCTACTTTATTAGTGTGATATAGGGACACACAAAATCCTAATTTAGGTAGTTGCATGTAGGTCACAGCACAGCTACAAGCAGAAGTGGAACGAGTATATGTAACCTATATGCCTGCTCTATGACATAGAAACTATTCAATTCAATTTAATTCAATTTTGTTTACATAGCGCCATATCATAACAAAGTTATCTCAGGGCACTCATCTAGGCATCTATTTTAGCAAATAGCTGAAACATATACTGTCTCAAAAGATTCATAGTAAATTTAAAAAAGGACTTAAATGCATTTCATCAGGTAACCTTATAATCACAAAAGAGTTGTGTTAAAATGTTGTTAAAGGAATTAATTCCAAATTGTGCACAGATCTTGTCACATTTCTGTCCAAGGTTTTAGCACCAAATTGATTTTGCAACACAGGTTCACAGGTTTATTTGTGTTGATTGGTGCGGAGGCTGCTGGATCATGGCTGCATAGTAACTATAAATATTTTACTGGATTCTTATGCAAAGAGTCTTATACTGATCAATCGGGAAGCGGTGAAATGATAATGATTTGTCAGATTCCCTGCGTTTATATGACTTACAAAGTGGAACACAGCAATATGACATAATCCTTTCGATTACAGTATTTGAGTTTTCCACCCTAAACGTGACGTCTGAGGAAAATGGCAGTCATGTGAATATGGGCCATTATGTTTATGATCCATCCATCTTGATAGTTTGCTACCTACGCACATGTATGAGTTACTAAGGTTAGAATAATGGTTCTAACATACCTTTTTCTGCATTTATCTTGAGGACTGTGCCTATAACTGAATAATTCAAAATGTATTCCTCCTGCCACTGCCAAATGCCTTGTACCCAGTTCCACATCTTCCAGTCAGTGAGCCTATTTAATCCATTCAGTTACCTTCATCCCCTGCTCCGCTTCTGTTGTTAGAAAACCACCATAACCAGTCATCTGCACTGGAAGATAAAACCAATATGCTGAGGGAATGTGACCTACCATCTGACAGATGCCTCTTCAGTATGACTGATCAGCTTAAAACCAATCAAGAAGACCCTCGCTGTCATTTTCCCTCCACTGAATACATAATTTCCATCTAAATCTCATCAATAATCAGAGACGGTGATGGCAGCAATTGGCATGATTGCTGGAGTTCACAGAGCAATACTTTGAAAATGTAAAGGATTGCTGTCTCCGTGGATGGATGGTGTAAATCAAACTGAATGATTAACGGCCAAAATGTATCGTTGTTGAACCACTGGACTGCTGGGTAGTGTGGTCTCTTGGGGATCATGATGTGAGATGTACTGTCAGCAGAATGGACAGGAATTCTAATTCCCCTTTAGATGTAAGCAAGGGCCATACGTATATAAAAAAACAAAGAAAAACAAATGTCAGCTTGAGTGTCAGCTCAACCTTATGTTGGTGTTTAAAATATTGGTATTGCAGTGTTTTTGCTTTTAGCATTTGAGCCCTGTTGTCTGTGACTGAATACAGACATTTAAAGGAATAGTTCGACATTTTGGGAAACATTGTTTTTCACTTTTTAGAGAGTTAGATGAGAATATTGATACCACTCTTCAAAATGAAGCTGGACCCAGGAGACGCACTGGAAAGAGGGGAAAACAGCTAGCCTGACTCTGTCTAAAGGTAGATATAAAGAAAAAAAAAAAGAAAAATCCTACCAGCACCTGTTAGTTATCTAGTTAGTTATCTACTTAGTCAGCACATAAAACTGAAACCACAACTTGTAATTTGTATGTTTAGTTTTATTAAATAAACATACAGGCTCTGTGTTTGTCTTTTGTTCTGTAATTGTTTTCTGCAATGTCTTCCGGTGTACATGGCACACCCGGCTCCAGCTGTACATGTACTGAACGGACAGATATGAGGTATCTATCTTCTCATCTAAATCCCAAAGTGTGTAAACACATTTTTGATTCAATATAAAATCTGTTGTTCAAAATTGATATCAGAACAAAACAAAAGTCATATGTAACAAAAGTGGATAACAGAATCCCCGAAAATCTTTTTCAGAGAAAACAAAAAGAAAACAAGGGCAATAAAGAAAGTCTTCACCAAGATCACTAATGCTGACTAATGTGTAATTAATATAATAATAATGTGATGGGTTATTTTCTGGACAAAAGCAAGAATATGTATGTATATGTAGGTTTTATTTGACTTGTGATTTAGGGAACAGATATCTGCATTGCTTCATCAACAAAAGGAAGGGAGGGAAACACAATCCTTGAGTCATCACTCACCCTCACACTGTTCTCGTGAGTCATGCACGTGCAGGCGGATAACTTCTGAAATATGCTCAGCGCCTAATTTGATCATATTTAGACATATTTTTGCAAATGGCTAAAGTAAAATAAGACATTCAGAAATAGGTCTTGACATTTACTTCTTTGAGTTTAAGGTTGAACAAATCCTAATATATGCATCAGTTTTCACTGCTTAAGACCAGAAGTTATATTTGCAACATTACATTCCGACAACATTGTAATAAATACTAATTAACCTAATATTCTTATTAATAGTAGTACTGAATTATATTACTGCAATTATAAAGCTTTAGCTTTTTTTTTCAGTCAGTGAAGTTGAAGTTATTTCCTGTTAAGTTCCTTAAATCAGACCCCCATATTACATTCCCGTTTTATTTAAGCGTTGTCATAGCTAATTTCGATCATCACAAGAAAAGTGTCGCCAAACAAACCATCCCATTGTTGATTTAGTTGAAACAAGTATTTGCCATTTCTATCTGTCAAATTCTGGGTAAGCAATCTTATTTAGGAACTGTATAGAAATATTGAAACTTTTTTTTAATTAATAAACTTCAGTAAGATTTGTGTAAATATGCCCATATAAAGAGTTTTCTCTCTCTGGCAACAGTATCTCTCACAGAGGGAGCTCTTGAGCTACAAATGGGAACATAACAGAAACCCAAATGATAGTAGGGGTAGAGAAGTCTTAGAAAAGAAGTGAACAAAGAGTGACTAAGATTCAGGATTAGGCAGAGACGGGGAAAACTAAGCAATATATTTGGGATGTGAATGTGTAACAAAGCAAAAAGGATGAAGTTGAACAATCAAGACATCTGCTGTACCTCACTTAGTCCCAGCCTTGACCTTGATGCGGTTGTAAATGAAAACCCATCATCAGTGTCTCATTCAGATTATGCAACATTTATGTGAGAATAACATTGCATAGGCATGACAAATAATGTTAACTTTAAAAAATAAACTTACGAAATGTTAAAATAGCAGTAATATTGGCTGTATAATAGAGAGTAGTAGATCTGTAAGCTAACTTTTAAAGATGTGCTTACTGTTAAACTGAAGTATATAAAAAAGCATAATTTAGTGAGTTGAGTGTCCACTCCAATAATTGTTTCCTAGGTAAGGTAATGCATAATATCTCAGATACTGTGATTACAGCTTCCTTTTCTGTCCTCAAGTGGCAAAACAAATCAGTACATTTAAGTCTTAAGAAAAAAAAACACATTTTAGCAAGGTTAGTCTAGTCTTAAAAGAAATTTGAAATACATCACATTTAGATAATATGGAATTTAAGCTACATCACAAAAAGTGTGTCTTACAAACAAGGAGTGCAGCAAAATTGACGATCGTGATTTATAATCTTGTCAATGTAAAAATTAATTTTTATTTTATTGCTCCTGCAAAACAGACCCAGTCAATACTGCACTTTACACAATCCATATTTTAGCTGCTTATTTCCACAGTATGTTGTTCATATTGTTCAGTTTCAATGTTTTTTTTTTCTTTTTTGTTCTGCTGATGAAGTTGATCTTGACTTTAAGAGAAAGATTACACAGCATATTTGATCAATCTTGTATTGGGCTATGATACAGAATTTATTGTGTTTCACACACATATGAAGATGATGACATGACAAAGATGTTTATATCTAATTTCAGAGCCTATATTTGAAAATGGGATTCAATTGGTCATGTACAATGTTTCTGTGAGGCAGAATTGCTCTTTGAGAGTGCTCAGGTATCTCTGTGTGTGTGTGTGTGTGCGCGCACCCTTGGGCTTACACTCTGGTAATGGCTGCTTGCGGCTACTGCATATTAATTGATGTTGTTATACTTGATTTTAAATATTCAAAAGCTGAGATGTTTTTTCATTTAGTTGGTGTTTTTATACTGGCAAATTATAAGACAGTTGTTTCAAATGTTCTTTAGCACAAATACTATTAGACTTAATCTTTTTTTTTTTTTACATCATCGTAGTTTGGGCTCTATGATTGTTCCATTTCTTGGCTCTAAATCTTACAGATCTCAGGCCAGTCAATAAGTCAAGTGAAGTTTTGGGTCTCTTGGATCTAGACATGTCAAGTGAAGTGTGTCCCTTAGAGGTGTCAGGTGAAATAGCCTCGGCTATGTGATAAGGTGCAACTTTGAAGTTGTGAATGAGGTTAGAGACATGAGTCAACCTCTGCAGGCTATTATGACGACCACACACCCATCGCTGAACATCTCTCCTGTCTACTACACTCACAAGTTGTGTCTTTTCCTGCCCCCAGAATCTCCTTGTTCCTATAAATGTCTGGTTTTAAGTTTTTGACATTACAAGTTGATTATTTACCCATATTATAATCTAATTTTATCTGTTTTTATTTGCTTGTGAAGTCAGAGTTGATGTCTGCAAAATTGGGTATTCAAATTCATTATGATAATAAATTATTGAAAAAATGTTGTTTTATCACTCGTTTTGGCACTCAGCAGTCATCAGCAAACCATAGTTGTTGTACTAGCATGTGTGGCTTTCACAAGTATACTAGAGACTATGCATCTATTAATGTACCTTGATGAGGACAGAGCTGAGTTTTACTAAAACAACTTAGCCATCTACTTCTCTGAAAGCTCACTCATTTCAACAACCCAGCCAGGGCTGACTATGGAATGTGCAAACATGCTTGAAAAAAGACAACACACACCTCAGGCTATGGTCACTCATCTCCCAGCGGTGTCTTTCATGCACCGAATGTCTTGCCTCATTTTTTCTTTTTCTTTTTTAAATAGGCTCTGCAACCACCCAGTTGCACACTGCTAACTCATACCTCTCTGTTGTTTGTGTGACACCAGAACTGTATCATAACAATATCACAGCAAAATATGTCTTGGTAAAGAGAAATGACCATCTTCAAGTAAGTGCATGACAATCATTTAGGTGGTTCATTGTCAGGAGAGAGAAGGTAAACCATTGCGCCCCTGTGAGTTCCTCATTCTTTTTATTGCAGAGGGCAGAGCCTCGCATATAGCACCAGCACATCGCCTTGACTGATTTCCTCAGCCCTTCCCGGGGAATTGTCATCACCCCGGGTCAATGTCTAAATTTTCACATGCATCAAACTATATTGTAATTGACTCCATTTGTAATTCCTCCAGAGATCTGGCACCGGGCTGTAGCTCTGATGGCTGCCGAAAGCAATAAAGTCTCACAGACATGACCCCCATTGTAAACAAGGCCTCTTTCCGGAGTGTGAGGTTTAGCAAAGTGTGGTTTTTCGGTGTCTGGCTGTGCTTTCGATCTCTGGCTCCAGCCCATACTTTCATTCAAATATTGTAATTTCAAAATTATGTAGTTCCCCTGTAACATTTTCTTCTTTATGGGTAAATGCTCACGTGCTCCACTCCTTTCCATTATAGATATTGTAGTTTTAGAATAATGGATGATGTATGTTTTGTTTTTTTGTTGTTTTTATTCAACATAGCTTTTAGACCAGTGTTGGATGGAAGGGAGATACAGCAAATGCTGTATTACACTGTACACTTCATTATAAATGTGCTATAATACAATGTGCTGTAACTGTAATATTTAATGTTACTGTAATTAATATAATAGCACTTCTAGCATCAGTTCTAATCATTAAACAAATCCTTCATTATGATAACAGTTCTGTCACATTGGGGGTTTAAGGAAAATGCAAATTAAAAGAGCAAATAGAGCAAAAGTAAAAAGGATTTACCCTTTTATGTGCCTGCAATTAGCGCAACATTGATGGGACATTGCAATTGATTCAAGTGATTGTTGGTGGATTTGTGTCCTTTGAGTGAAATTAATTGCAGTGTTTACCAATGCATTGTCTAGTTTCTGGTATGATGCAAAATATAATTATTCCATAAGTGTGTAATTATTTATAAAGCAACATAACTAGTGCATTTAATTTTTTACAAATAGATAAGTAACTTGACTTATTTTTATCTAAACAAGCACAGCACTGAACATCAAAACAAGCTGATAGAATTTGCTTGTTGCCTTTGTTTATGCTGTCCGTTACATTTCCTCATTTGCCACTTTCTTCCGCCTGCTGTTTTTAACATCACATGATCCGAGGTAATCAGAAAGAACAATGTGACTGCTTTGTCACAGCAACAATATCACTTTCACTCCCGGACTGGAGCTGCTTTGATTCCTGCTGAAAGGGGAACACGTAGAGTTGTGTTTATCCTTTTGTCTCTTTTCTCTGCTGTACTCTAGTCTGCCTCCCACTTCATCTCGGATTCACTTTCAGGTGGCACCAACAGCTAAATGAAAAAAGCATGATTGTTATCAGGGTAAAAAAATAAATAATTTTGTGTCATTATAAATGGGATGATTAAAATAACTCTAAATGTGTACAAAATTATCTTAAACATACATCAAGATTCATCATTGTCTTTGTATCCCTGTATACCCTGATGTGATGAATATGCCCTTTGGCTGACATTAAATGTATCTGGTCATGTGTAGAGTCCCCTCAGGGTTGTCTTCTCTTTAGACCCCATGTTGTATATGCAAAGAGGCTATGAGAGAAGGTTGGAGGAGAAGATAACACGCTAGGTAAGATTACTTATTCTAGCCTTTTAAAGGTTTGAGCATCTATAATCTCTAGAGCTTGAAAGGCCTTTTACATATGATTGAAGTGCTGATATTATCATGGCCAAACCCCTCTCAGCCAAACAGACTTAATGTATCTGTAGACAAATGCTGTAAAAAAAAAAAAAGAGAGACATGATGTCTTTGAAACCGGCTACTATATACTATCGACGAACACAGTATGTACTAATGCTTAATACTGAATACTGAATGCTGCTTTTCATATTAGGATGCTGTATGAAACTACCAAATCAATTAATTTTGCAGTATGCTATACCAGGCTTAGCCGTATTCTGGTTTTGGAAAGCGGAAGTAAACAATAGCATGGCTAATGGCAATAAAAGGGTCCAACTGCAGCACCTCAGACCTCCCTCCTTAGTTTATTAAACAGCATTTGTTAGAATGCTAGCCGCTAGCGGCTAATGAGCTACCACAGGCTGTATGCAGTGGACTGCAATCTAATTTTAGCTAACCTGGTTAACCTCTATGGGAAATTATAGTAATAAGCTGATAGGCCAGCAGTCAGATCATTAGTGTCCTTGTCTTACGAAAGTCGGAACAAACATTTTATTATTTTTTTCAGTGATACATTTACATCCTAATAATTAAACCTTTTTAATAGCCCAATTTAACGTTCATGTGGAACACAAACCTTTTAGGTGGTCCACCACAACGTTTAGTTACAGTATGTTAACTTGATTATAATGACATTTGTCATAGACATTTGATTCAACAGACCATCCTGAAACATGATGCCTAAATATTGAATTTGCTATACGTGTATAGTAAGCATATTTCTACTGTCTGCGTTTATGAATCTCTTCTGTGTGTCTGTTTGTCTTTCTCTCATGCTCATCTCCTTGTCTACACACCCTCAAACATACACTTGAGTGGCGATGGTGATGAATGCATTTATGAACAACCTTCTTTGGTTTTATGTTGCATTTGCCTTTGTTTTCACAAGTGTCTAGATTATTTAAAACTTGATCTTTTATTCTACGTTGGCAGCAACCCTTAAAATAAATCTCAATTTCCTTTGTAACCTTTGGCGACATTGCAAGAGCACTGGATGAAAGATTGCTATTATTTGTCTATAAATCCAAATGAAAATTGCCCCTTTCTGCAAATGACTGAATATAAACTTGACATCTTTACATTATAGCAGTTGATTTGGTGTTGTGTGCTACGCAGTATTTTTCTGTGGCAGTTTATTTGAAGGAAATGGGCAAAGCTTAATGAAATACTTTTTGTCTGTGTTTTGTTCATGGGAATGAGTAATGTGTCAAGCGCCAGTATTACAGAACTCATATCAATAACTGATGTTGACCACAGGAGTTTTTTTATGATGCCTGTTATTCACACAAGTTAATGTCTTGTCCTTCAAATAGCTTTTGTCTGTCTTTTACTCTTTCATGTCCTACATGCATCACTAAACCTCTGTAGTTATTTCTTTATTTGCTTTACAAGAACGTATCTAACTAAAGCATAGAGCAGACAATTTAAAGAAAATAACATGTTTTTTCCTGTGTAAGAAATTACCTGAGAAGAAATTGTGTGCATGTGCTGGCTTCAAAACCTGGAGACAAAGATATTTTATATGTCTCTGAAAGACACTGGCAGGCCTTGCTGAAAGCTGTCATTAGAATAATTTTACATGTTTCAGAATCCTCTCTGTCTGGAAAAACAGAATATACAACCCCCTGTATCCCCTCAGTTTCTCCTCTGATCCACTTGAAATGTGTATTCAGAAAATACCAGTGTTGCCATGTTTTGTACCCTGAAAATAGCAGCGTTATTTTTGTGGTAATTTTACTAATGATATCCCAAAAGAATCCATGCTAGATTCTGTAGACACTTGATTATTAAAGCGTGATATGGTAGTAATATTAATGTATATGTATTTCTAAAAAGCATAAACTTACTCATATAATCAAAATTTATATTAATAAGTTTGTTTTACATGGAGACAAAAACATTATATACACTTCAGCCGTAACATTTATGGGTGCCAGTTTGTGTTGACTATAATCAATTGAAATCCCAATATAAACCCATGCAAACAGTAGTCTGTATTGTAGTCCCAGGGCTTCAGTCTGATCCTGTAAATGGCTCCCTTGAAACACCATCGCAGTTAGCTTGAACCACTGTTTCTTGGCTACTATGGTTACTATGATCAGTGTTACAACCAGCTTATTACCTAATATTATCACTCACGCCACAAGCAACTACCAAAAGACACAATGAATGATACAATGAATGACCTTCCCATGACTCGATACATTCATGTGAATTTAATTTTTTTCCTCTCTTGCATCCATCTGCCCACCTACCATGCTGTTCATTTTCCTTTTTCAACATTAGTGAGGCTGAGATCATAGTGAAAAGAGCATGTGGCACTCAGAGGCCCTATCAGTGGAGAAACAGGCTATGTGATAGTGTGGTTTTCTCACTGTCATCCTCAGGAGTCAGTTCTGTGAGAATTGAAGAGGAGGAATTGTGAAACTCACAGTCACTGGATCCGTCCAGCCAGTCAGCTAGCTGCAAAGTCTAATAATGACAGTGACCTCACCCCCTCACTCTTACTGTATTGCTTCCAGACTGACCACAGCAGGCAGTTTGTGTGCATCTGTGGATATGTCTGTTTGTGTGTGTTTTCCAGTGGGAGTGCACTTTAGATACCTTTTTGTTTGAGTTGAAGGTTGTTTCAGTGTGCTGGGAATGCATGCGATCCACAATCTTGCCAACCCATCTTATTGTCAGAAAATGAGAAAAAGAGCAAATCCAAGCTATGGAATTGATCTAAAGCTAGACAAGGTTGGCCCTTATGTCACCGGGGGCCACCTGTTTTGAGAGCTCGTCCATTACCCCGTTCCTCACTCCCTCAGCACTTCAATTATAGTCAAGTGGACAGACTAACCTTGCATATGTTGGGGTAGTGTACGTTAAATAATGTAAGTTGTTGAACAAGGCTGTCCTTATTGATGCCTATTTTGGTTATCAATCAATGGTTGAAGCAATTTACAAATACTAACTGAAAAATAGGATGGACCAGTTTCAGTGCATGCATGGTACAATCTTATGTCTGGTGACTATTGGCCAAAGGACCAACAGTCATTATTTTTCACTCATATGTCAGTTACAGATATGTAGGCACAGGTTTGTAGGCACAATTAAGTCAAAACAAGATCACTCATAACTATCACTAATCAGTGGACTACATTATTCATGAAGCAGGGCATGTGTATTGTGTTGTTTGTTTTGTATTGAGGTTGTAAGTATGACAACTCCAACCATCCATTTGCTTGTCTGTTTGTCTGTAACCAACATGTTGAAACTCAATGCTGGACATGGATGAAATCTGTGCAGCAGATTGAGTGACTCTGTGACCTTTCCAGTTGTACAGGCCCAACCTTCAAGTTTCAAATGAACGTGACAGCTGCTGTCTCATGTAGTCTCAAAAAATAAACCTAATTATCACCTCATGACCGTTTACCTAGATTTTCATCTACCTTCGTCAGGCAAAAGATCCGACTGGGTTCAAAATGTTGTATATTTAAATATATCAGTGGTCAGAGTGATGAGTGTTTTTTCTCTTTTTACCATTCACCAAAAATCACCATCAGCCTCTGATTACTCTTATATAACTAATCATCTCCCCATACAATACATGTTGGCTTTGAACATAAGGGCAAATAATGAGGCCAGTTGTGACAAAGTGGGTGAGAACTCTTTTACTCACCACTTGTCCTGGCCATGTTTATTTTACACATTCCATATATTAGTTTCTACAGGTGTTCATTTTGCTATAATTACATGGGTAAATTAAAGCACACACACAGTCATAGGTTAGTTTCAGTTCACTTTATTATTTCACAGGTTTCAACATTGTTTAATTGTTTGTTTCTTTGTTCAGACTCACCATGCAAGTCAGTTGGGTAGAGGGGGCCGCCCTGCATATCCTGATTTCATGGTGTTGGGGATGTCATTGATGATATCACAAGGCCAAACCAAGTGAAGGGGGTTTTCTTTTGTGAAAGGAATTTAATTTGGGTTTGATATATGCAGAGGTAGTGTGCAGGACTACTGACCTGTTAGGAATGTAACTGATCTTATAAAGGGGTCAGATGGGAGGTAATTGTATGGGATTAAGATTACTGTGGGTGGTCGACCTGTGGGGTTGTGGTACTGGCCGCAGCACTCTAGGTGGAAATTGAAGATCCTATATATTCAGTTTGGTTGCTGCTTCTTGAGGAGGGAGAGGTGAGGCCGTAGTTTGATTTGTTATGAGTTAGTTCTTTCAG